>JAJHZJ010000252.1:6271183-6531620 GCA_023548195.1 Bettongia penicillata ogilbyi | reverse complement strand
AAAACACAATAGAAATTAGATTTAAATTTTAGTTTTAAAATAATCATATGTTTTACATGTATCACAAATATGAATCTCATGTACTCATAGGATATGGGAAGTTTAAAGTCAGAAGAGACTCCAAAGTTAGCTCATCTCACTTTCTCCAGCATCTCTAAAAATGCTTTGCTTGAATATTTCCAGTGACAAGCCTTCTGCCTATCTATATTAGAGAGTTCTTAGGTTGAACACAAATCTGTTCATTTTTTGCTTATGCCAAACTTCTGCTTTTCTTTTTGACCTGTTTCTTCTTCTTTCACTGTATAATCTCAGCTTTTCCAGTAGCTCCATTTGTAGTTGTTATGCAGATGAATTTGAAGCAGCTATCTCCCTCTCACTTGAGGTCACATTCCACATCTCTAGTTTTCTGCTGGACATCACATGGATGGTCTAATCTCCACCATCTTAAACTACAACAGTCATCTTTTTTTGCAAGTCTTAACTTCATATATAAGGGATTATTATTTCCTAAATTTTTCCCTCTACCTAACTTTTACATTGGCTGATGTTTTTTACTCATCCTGCCAATCACCGAAACTTGAAGCATGGAAATCATTCCTGTCTTCCCTTTCTTTCACCCCCTCTTTGAGTCAATTGCCAATTTCTGTCAAAACCTACCTCTGAATTCTCTCCCTTTCCATTTATATTACCTTAGTTCAGGAACTCAGCACCTTGTGCTTAAACTTTCTCCTTATCTCCAACTCTCCTCACTATAAATCCATCCTGCTAAAGTACTCTTTCTGATACAGAGAAAAACTTTCCTAACCTAAAATCTTCAGTGGTTCTCCATTAGTTACCAAAATAAAATACAAAACCTTCCACAATCTGACTGAAATCTAATATCCTAGCTTTATTTCATGATATAATTCATATTCTAGTAGAATATATGCTTCATGAGGAAAGAGACTGCTATCATTTTTGTATTTGTCTTTATAGCATCTAGCACAATACCCCTGAGAGATAGTAGACAATAAATGTTTACTGACTGGTTGACTGATTAATGGATGCTCTCTATGTTCCAGCTGTAAGTGTTTAAACTTAAAGCATTCCAAACTTAGGATGGGATTCTAATGCTTTCTTAAGGAAAGGCCAATAGAGATAATTAATTTGACCCAGCACACAGATTGCCAACATATATCCAGACACCTATTTGCATAAGACAAGATGGGAATCTGCAAATTGTCACCACAAATTTTGGTGAGGTTCCTGCTTGCAGTAACCCAACTTTATCAAAGAGAATCATCAAATAAGAGAAGTTTCACCTTACCCAACCTCTACCTGAGAGCTAACAAAACCCTTGAGTAGAAGGGCTGAGAGAACAGGAATGAACAGATTTCTGCCCATCCTAGGCTAAGGGTCTCTGCTCTTTCTGAAAGAACCCAATAGCACACCAGCTGACAAAAGCACTGAAACACCCCAGTTTAAAAACCAAAGTAACACTCAGCTGACCCTGAGACTGTAGCTGCCCATTGAACAATGAGCCCAAGAGATGTAGGAGAGATAGACCTATTTAGCACAGTTGCAGTGCAATCCTTCCAACCATGCCTGGACTGGACTATTCAGCAGACCACTCCTCTATTGAAAATGTCCCCTGTCAGGAATAAACTCAGCTAAGCCATGTTTTGGGTTGAAATACTGTGTTCTAGTTGGGATGGGAGGAAGGAGAAGGTATATGTGTTCATCCTTTGTTGCTGAAGAGAACCATGCCATCAGAGAAATAATGAAATACAAGATCTAGTAGCTTCTATATTAAGGGAAAGAAGGGTTTGGGATATGATAATCTGGAGATCAGAGGAGCTAAAAAAAAAAAGAATCACCAAGCTGAGTATCATACTCCAGGGGTAAAAATGGAATTTCAATAAAATAGAGGACTTTCAAGCATTCTTGATGAAAAGACCAGAGTTGAATAGAAAATCTGACTTTCAGATACAAAAATCAAAAGAAGCAACAAAAGTAAACAGGAAAGAGAGATCATAAAGGACTTATTAAAGTTGAACTGCTTACATTCCTACATGGAAAGATGACAGGTGTAACTCATGGGATCTTGCTTAGTAACAGGGTAGTTGGAGGAAAGATAGATAGATAGATAGATAGATAGATAGATAGATAGATAGATAGATAGATAGATAGATGATAGACAGATAGATAGATAGATAGATAGATAGATAGATAGATAGATAGATAGATAGATAGATGAATAAATAAATATAACTAAGGGGTGAGAGAGGAATATATTGGAAGAAGGAGAAAGGGAAAATAGAATAAGCTAAGTTATCTCACATAAAAGAGGCAAGAAAAAGGTTTCACAATGGAGATGAAGACAGGGGAGGTGAGAGGGAATGAGTGAACCTTACTTTCATAGGATTTGGCTTAAGGAGGGAATAACATACACACTCAGTTGGATATCTTACCCTACAGGAAACTAAGCAAGAAGGGAATAAATCTGGGAGGGGAATGAGAGAAGGGAGGATAGATTGGGGAAGTGGGTGGTCTGAAACAAACACTTTTGAAAAGGGATAGAGTCAAAGTTGAAAATAGAATTAGTGAGGGACAGGATAGGATGGAAAAAGATATAGTCTTTCACAACATGACTATTATGGAAGTGTTTTGCATAACTACACATGTATGACTTGTATGGAATAGTTTGCTTTCTCTAGGGGGGTGGGGAGGGAAGAAGGAAAAAAATTTGGAATTCAAAGTTTTATAAACAAATGCTAAAAATTGTTTTTACATGAAACTAGGAAATAAAATATATAGGCAATGAGGTATAGAAATCTATCTTGCCCTACAAGAAAGGGGGAATGGTATGGGGTGGGGGGGGAGATAAAAGGGAGGACAGAGCAGGGGAAAGGGTAATCAGAATGCATACCAAAATGGAGTAGGGGGAGGGGAGATATGGGGAGAAAATCAGAAACTCAAAATCTTGTGCAGGTGAATGCGTAAAACTAAAAATAAATTAATTAAAAAATAAAGATGAAGGAGTTAAAAAAACAGAAAAGATTACAATCTTGAAATTCTTTCTGAAGTCACATTCACTTCAATCTAAATATATATTCATTTCAATGAGAAGCGCTTTTCTTTCATATTATTTTACTGCTTCCTCTACTATTTTCAAAAGTTATTTTTCTATGAAAATGTCAATTATTTAGTATTCTACCTTTATATTAGATTTAAGATAAGTTATATCTACTCAAATCATCTTGGATGATTTTGCCAAGAAATCTATAGAAAATACCAGCTTATGTCAAATTTAACTTTAAGTATCTAAGTGGATAATCAATGTTAGTGATTGCTATAACAGGGGCTATAGTAATGAAATTCTAAAAATAGATTGACACTATACTACCAATATTTTCACAACATGAAAAATTAAATTCTCTTATTAAATCAAAAGCTCCAGAAATTATGATAGCTACATTTAGAAAATCTGGTTGTTTTAACCTAAGTTAAGGGAAGAAATTAAAATATTATATTTTGACCAATATTGTGTGTCACTAGAGTTCTTTACTCCTCAAATAGAGCTTATTTTTAAACTGATTTTGACATTTTCTGAATCATAATTTTTAAAAATTTTAAAGTAAATTTATGTTATAGCATTGCTTTTGATATTTGTCTCTTCATTGGTCAATTTTTTTATAAATTATATGATTATGTGTAGTATTTGTCTAAATAATCTCTAAATCTTGACAAAATCTGAACTGAAATATTATTGGATTTATTGTTGGATGAAACATAAGATATCACCTGATCCCTGTCCCCTCCTTTTACATAGGAGGAAACATTTGTATTTTCTATCAGGAAGTAAGTTTTTTACAAGATACTATTTCAAATTTTGTATTTATATCTTGAGAACCTAGCACAGTGCCTGACACATAATAGATACTTAAAAGACATTGGTTGATTGGTTAAAAGCAAGGAAAGGGAGAAAGAAAAGGAAGATCAATTTTAACATGCAAGAAACTGAATCTCTTATGAAAGACACAAAAGGTAAAGGCAGAGCAAGAAAAACTATAGTCCCTATGAACTGGATAACATAATTCAGAGTACACTAGAAGGGGAAGAAGTTCCTTATGGACATCGAAGTCCTCCACATGCTCCTTTTAGTAAGTGGCACTATGTTGTTCATATCAAGCCCCATAACACTACAGCATTTCCTAAAAGAGGTTCATAATCACTCAACAGAGCTCAGTCTAACCATCTACATTGAAAAATACAAGTAGGTAAAAGTGGCTATGGTACAGATGATAGGGCTGGAAACAGATTTATTATGTATGTCTCTTTGTGTGCACTCTTTTCTCTGTATATATACATGTATATTATGAGTGTTTATATAGGTGTGTGCACATGTGTGTATATGTATCCAAATCTAGAGCAGCTATGTGGCAGAGTAGACAGAGTACCCAGCTTGGAGTCAGGAAGACCTATCTTCTTGATTTTAAATCTGGCCTCAGACATTTATTTACTAGCTGTGCAACCCTGGGAAAGTCATTTAACCTTGCTTGCTTCAGGTTTCTCATCTATAAAATGAGTTGGAGAAGGAAATGGCAAACCACTCTACTATCTTTGTCAAGAAACCCCAAATGAGTCACAAAGTGTTGGACATAACTGAAAAATGACGCAACAACAATATACATATATTTTGGAGAGAAATTAAATCTTCACAGAGTCTAGAATTGAACATGAGCAGGAGAACAGATTGGATTGCCAAGGAAAGATGTTGCAAATAAGCCAATGCATATTACCAACAAGGCAGAAATAGTATAAAAGATATAAGTATATGGGATCTTTCTATCTTTGGACTTCTCAGAATCATCTTCAGTTTCTCTTGCATTCCTTTGCTCTGCCCCTTTGCAATTAGTTATGAAAGCTTGACAATTTTGCCTACATACTATCTCTTGCATCCATTCTATTCTGTCTGCTGACATGGCTGTCATTCCAGTTCAGACCCTCACATCACCTCTCACCTATTGCAATAACCTGGTTATTGTTCTCCCTGCCTCATTTCTACTTTTTACAATCCATTTTATATAGTTACTAAATTAATATTCCTAAAGCCCATGTCATTCTCCTATTCAATAAAAGCCAGGTAGCTCTCTGTTGCTTCTAGGATCACACACAAACTTCAATCATTGGTATTTAAAGTTCTTTACAATTTGGTCTCAGTCTGCTCTTTCCAGCATATTATATAGCACTGTCCTTCACACAAAGTATATGGTCCAATCAAATTGATCAGTTGATTGATTTGTGTTTTCATGCCTGATAAGAATTTTCTCCACACTTCTATCTCTTAGAATATTTGCTGTTGCTTATTCAGCCAAGTCTTTTTCATGACCCTGTGGACCATAGCATGCCAATAATGTCCATGGGGTTTTCTTGGCAAAGGTATAGGAGTGGTTTGCCATTTTCTTCTCCACTGGATTAAGGTAAGCAGAGGTTAAGTAACTTGCCCAGGGACACATAGCTAGTTAGTGTCTGAGGCCTGATTTAAAAGCAATTCTTCCTAATTCCAGGCCTAGCACTCCATCCACCGTGCAACCTCGTTGCCTCCCTTCAAAACTCAAATCAAATGCTACCCTCTTCATGATCCCTTTAACTATGATTGCCTCTTCCCCCCAAAACAAAATTACACACACACATGTAGCACCTCTTTAAGCTACCCTCCCACCTCACACTTGTAAGTTGAGTCACCTAGAGAGGTATCTGCTCCAAATTTAAGATACTCTATGACTTGCTATCCGCAAAATTCATGAGCCTCTGCCGGTGTTTTTCTTTTCTCTAGCTATCGAAAGGATAAAATTACCTCAAAACAATGTATTTACTAAATTGGCATTATAAAAAGCATAGCAATACATCGCCTTCTCCATTAACATATGGCATACGCTTATAAAAGTAAACATGTTAGTAGAAAGAGTGACCAAACAAGTAGGGAATAACATGTGAAAATGGCATACAAAAGGAAGAACATTTTAAACCTCTCCAATTTCAGGGCTCCGGGTCACCAATGTCATGACACATCTCCATATAACCTTAGCCACACAATTCCCATTGGATGCTGTTTGCCTAGACCTTGCTAGATACTTCTGAATTCCGCTGCACTGCTTGACTCTAGTCATCCTCATCTCCAGCAATAAGCTAAACAAAGCTTCTGACCTTGGGCGTAGCTATCAGCTGTGGAAGAAACTGGTGTCCAATAACTAGGACCAACAAGAAGCCAGTCATCTTCTGAGAAGTGTCCATGACATGGATTTTTGACCGTTCTCACGGACTCAACTCAATTCACCAGCTGCCTTCTCATCTGGCTTGGCTCATGTGCGTGTTAACTGTCAGTCTGTCCCTCAGTGAATGGGTAGAGAAAAGTAACACAGTCAAGCCCACTGTCTTCACCAATCTCCAAGTATTTTCCAATCTTTTTCTTATGCAATGGGTCACCAAAAAATTTATAGCTTTTATAATCTGTGAATATCCATTCAAAGGGGCTATTTAAAGTCTGAAAAGGGGAAAATCTGAAAGGAATTTTGTTTTACATCCTTTACAATGCATTTTATACTTAATTATATGTATGCGCATTGTTCTCCCTTATAAACTCCTTGGGGGAAAGGACAATTTCATCTTATCTTTATGTCCTTCAGTGAACAATTTTTTCCCCCAAAGAATCTGTGCCATAATAACTGCTTAATAAATAATAAGCATAATAAAATACCTACTGATGAATTGTTTGATGTATGAATGAAGACAGAGTTAGATTGGTCATAGAGTATAGGTGAAGTTAGGACAACAGGAAAAAGTGACAAAGGGGAAGCTATTTACCTTCATAAATGCTCTAGTAAAGATTTAAAAGTCCACAAAATGAAGAAATGATACAACAAAAGCAAAGGTTAGCAACAGCTAACTCCTCTATCCATTCAACAGACAAAAGTCTGAGAGGTATCATATACACCATAGAAGGACCTATGATCACAGTCAACAGAACCTAAAGTCAATGAAATCTCAACTTTGTCTTGTCCATGCCATTATAGGGAATAAAGACATAATCTGGCAAGAAAAATGGTTATTTCTCTCTTATATCAATAGCCATTTACTGTTAGAGAGATGCTGAATTTTTTCCCTTCCTTTTCCCTCGTTCTCTACTAGGTCAAATTAGCTCCTGAAAAAACAGGTCTGGTAATGAGATTAGATAAACATTCTCCTCAATTTTGTTCAGACTTCACCCGACTGGGAAAGTTAAGGTCAAGAGATTTTAGTCTAGGTGAAATCCAGCCCATGGTTCGTCTTATTAGACTGGTCTGAATGGAGGTGGACCATCTTTATCTAGATTACCCTGATGAGGCAGGCACTCTGAGTGACCAGCATCGCATACCCCAGCCTCTCATTAGAATAGGTCCATTTCTCATTATAATATTCATTCTTCTCATTAATTATTAACCAGAGTTGATTGTCATCTGTCAGGAACATGGCCAATGACCAATCCCTTTATTATTACTCACTAGCCATAATTAATAAAGTGATTAATTACCCCGAAATTATGTCTGTCAAACTTTTCATACATCACACTGTGCAAGGAGATGGAAATGAGGCAAAGGCCAAAAGACATCATTATCTCCAGAATCCTATATGGACATGAAAGGACTGAAGGGGACTGTACACAAGGCAACTACATACCAGGAGGAGACAAAGAGAGGGCCAAGCACAATGACTAAACTGGACCACCCGAAGACAGAGACCAAAGTCAGGGATCGAAATAGAAATCAGACCCTAATCCAGAAGAGGGCATGAAATAGGAATGAGAACAGGAACTAGCCACCCCATTGAGAATTGTAGTGGGCAGTACTAAACACGTTCAGACTGTATTGGTGATAACACATAACTTAGCCCCATTCAGGAATGCAAGAGGATACAAAGCCTAGCACTGACACAAAGTCCCAATCCAGGAACCATAGTCAGAAATAGGAGCAAATGGAAGAAAACTCAGAACACAATAAGAAATAGTATGGGTTAAGAGAATCTCAACAACTAAACCCTGAAGAACAGAATAGTTCCACAATTAAGAACAAGCAGAAAAAGAATGCTTTACTGTCTCCCTACTAATAGTGTGAAAGTCAGATTACTCCTTTCTCCTCATTGGCGCTTCCAGACTTTGTACCCCCATCACATAATGACCTCTCCTCCTTTGAGGTTGAGTCCATCCAAACTTATCACCCAATCAATATTCTAGATCTAGCAAAACCCAGAACATCTTCCTTCCTTCCTCAAAGAGTTCACTGTCTCATGCACAGTCTTTATGTCCTCTCCAACTCCTGCCCTCGTAATAGGGAACTTCAACACATCTCAAATGCCCTAAATTCCCATTTCCTTGATCAATTTAATTTTCATTACTCACTTGATCATTTCACCTCATGTCGCACACAAACATGTTCATACCCTTGACCTGCCATCATCTATATTTTCCACTTCCATGTTCACTTGACTACTTTGAACATCAGAACTCTTATAAAACTCTGGTGAAAAAATGCATGTAAAGCATTATATAAATGTTAAGTAATGGTAGTAATAGTAGCAGGGGCAACGATAATAATAGTCTTAGTATAAACTATTGTTACTATTTACCTCTAAGGATGTAATAGCCTACTAACTGACCCTTCCACCTCTACTCTTTATTCTACATTTATCTAGTAAAGTCATACATTTGATCAAAACTCTTCAGAGACATCCCTGACCACTTCAGTGGCAATAAACAAGCAAAATTCAAACTTATTTTGGAACATAGAGTTTTTGTTTGGTCTTGGTAAATGGAAATAGTTTCCCCTCTTATTATCTCACATGAACATGAAATTCATTATATACCGTCTTTATGATATAGGGAGCATCTAGTAGGATCCTAGCCCATGTGGCAAGCACCCTAGTAGATGGTATGTGTAGCCAATAACAGCCTTACTAACAACACCTAATAAAGCTGAGTCAAAATTAATTTGTTAGCTACATGAACCATTAACTGTTCTGGCTGTTTGCACACATATGTCTTTAATGCTTATTTCCAAGAACTTTGGAAAGAAGCAATAGCCATTAAATATATTATGTGGATCAACATTCACAGCCTGCTGATAACCAAAATTTTAAAACTCCAACTGTGATGACATAAAGACATAAAAAAAAGTAAACTCATTTTCATTAAACTGTTTCTTCTATTTGGTATTACATTTGCCATTAGAATATAGACAGGATCTCTTATTGTTCTCATGCCCTCTTATTTTCTCCCTCTATACTGTTTCACTTGGCGATCTCATCAGCTCCTATGGGTTTAATTACTCTCTGCTGATGATTCTCAAATCTACTTTTCCTGCACCAATCTCTCTACTGACTCTCAATCTCATACCTCCAATTGCCTTTCAAACATCTCAAATTGGATGTCCAGTAAACACCATAAACTCACTATATCCGAAACAGAATTTATTATCTTTCCCCCTAAACTCTCCCCCCTCCTACCTTCCCAATTGCTGTAGAGGACAACATCATCTTCTCGGTCCCCCAGCCCTCTAAGAATCATCCTTTATTTCTCACTATCTCTCATCTGCCATGTCCAATCTATTGCCAAGGTCTATTGATTTCATCGTTGCAACATCTCTTAAACACATCTTATTCTCTCCTCTGACACTGCAACCACTCTAGATCATCCCTCATCCCCTGACATTTGGACTGTCACAATAGCCTGCTAGTGGCTCTTCTTTGACTATCTCCCTGCCCCAATCCATCCATGTTCAAAACATAATTGATTATTTTTACCTCCAAATCCACCCTTCTGAACTTTCGCTCTTCTGTCAAAAGTATTGCTCTCTGTTCAGTCATCCAGATTCTTTCCTTTCATGTTATAGATGATTCTTCACTCCTCCCTGATAATGAACCAGTTGTCAAATTTTACTGCTTCTATCTTCAAGCATCACTTATCTCCAATTTCCTCTCTTTAGTCACACAGCCTAATTCGAATGTTCACCACCTTTCACCTGGATTAGTACAGAAGTCTCCTAATCAGACTTTGGAGGTAAATCTCTGCTCATCTTCAAGCCATCCACTGTTTAGTAACTAAACCAATTTTTCCCAAACAAGTGTAAGAATGTTATTTTCTTATTCAAGAAACTTCAGTGACTCCCTGTCACCTTGAGGATAACATACAAACTCTTCTGTTTGGCATTTATAGCACTTCACAGATTGTTTCCTGCTCACTTCTTCAGGCTTATCCACTTAACTCGCTTCCAACATATGACTGCTCCCTGATTTCAGCCGTCTCCTATTTTCATACTATTGAACAGAACATCTCTCATACCAAAACTATATCCTTTCATGAGGGGGACAGCTAGGTGGTGCAGTGAATAGAGCACCAGTGCAGGAGTCAGGAGGATCTGAGTTCAAATCTCAGCTCAGACACTTGACACTCACTAGCTGTATGGCCTTGGGCTAGTCACTTAACCCCAGTTGCCTCATCCTGGGTCATCTCCAGTCATCCTGATGAGTATCTGGTCACTGGATTCAGATGGCTCTGGAGGAGAAGTGAGGCTGGTAACCTGCACAGACCTTTCTCACTCAAAACAATGTGAAGTGCAAGTCATGTCGTCATGTCGTTATTTCTCTGATGGCATGGTCTTCTTTGGCAAGGAAGAACGAACCCACACATATCCTCTCATTACCGCTGCCTCTTAGAATTCTTACTTTTCTTCAAGTCCTGGTTCATGTGCTATTTCTTATGGCAAGTCTTTCTTGATTCTCCTAGAAATGAGTTGTCCCTCCTCATCCCTCAGACTATCTTGCATCATATGTATCTATGTTATATTCTCCCAGCAAAATGTAAGCCCTTTGATGTCAGGGGTCGTTCTTAGTTTTGACTTTGTATTTCCAGTACGTAGGTGAGTCCTTTGTATGCAGTAATCACTTAGTAAATACTTATTGGATTGGAGGGTGTGATAGGATGGGATAAATTACTAAGATTATGTTACAGAACCTTCTATACATATGATATTTAAGAATATAATGGGTTTCCTTTTCTCCTATATGGTCTTTAGGTAGTTATGCCTTAATTCAAATAGAGTCACTGATATCTCAAGATATTTTCTACCAATGATTTCTTCTAGATATCTCAGTTTACTCTAAAGTAATATATCCAAATATATCCAATGTCCAATAAAATATCCAAATAATATGAGTTAGTGTCATTTCTCTAGTATTTAAAACATAAGTCTATTTCATGCATATATATGTGTATGTGTGTATGTCACAGTAATTCTCACTATGATTAGCCTTCTTAAATATTATTATTTAAATATCTATTAAAAAGAAAAAGAAGATCCTCCAACTCTCATAAAAATGTGCATATAAGAACAAAGTCAATGGAAGGATATAGTACATCTATTATAAAGATGAAGGTTTCAAAATATCCCTGACATATTTAAAATATAATTTTTTTTATAAAATTCTATTACTGGAAAAATTAACTTAAGCCTACTTAAATTTTGAAATATTTCTCATTGTTTTGTTTTATTTTAATCTTGGTTATTTTTCTATTGGAGCAATTGAAATGTTCAAACTTCAAATATATCTTGGCAAGGTTAAATGTCATTATATAGTCAAGATACATAAAATTAGTGACATTAAATAAAATAGCTAAATGAGTTTAATAAATGCAATTAAATGAATAAAAGATATAATTAGTGTTAAGCTTAATGGAAATCTATAAAGTTATATATTTTCCTCAGTTATCCAATTTTTTGTCCTTTTCTTTCCAAGATTTACCACAAGGTTCTTTCTGTTATTGGAATAATTTCAATTTTTCAAATTTTTAGTCTTCTTTATGCATGAAAGGTCAAGTAATATCTGGTTATGGTAAATGACCATGAAAAAGTAATGCTATTTAAATAAACCACTAAAGAATAACAAAAACAAATGAAGATGGTGAGTAGCAAATGAAGGAGACTTTACACAGGGATGACTTCTCCTTTCATTCATTTATCAACACCTTGCAGTTTGGCTCCCAAACTAATCACTCTCTCCAAAGTTACCATTGATTTCTTTATTGTCAATGAACTTCTCAGTCTTCATCCTTATTGGCCATTCTGTTGCATGTGACACTTTTGGAACTCTTCTAGAAACCCTCTCCTCTGGGCTATTTTGACACTGCTCTCTCTTAGTTCTCTCTATTGGGACAATTCCTCAGTTCCTTTTGCTGTACGATCCTCTATGTCCCATCAAAAAACTAAATGTACTCTCAGACTCTGTACTGACCCTCTTCTCTTTTCTCTCTACATTTGCTTCTGGTTGATCTTATCAACAACCATAGGTTTAATTATTGTCTATACATACAGTCCTCACTTTCCATAAATTCAATTATGCACATTTGACTCTACATAAAGAATTTTGAAAGAAATATGAATGAGGAGCTGATCAAGCTGCTAGCTACAAAGATTTTGGAAGAAAAAAGGGAGCTTTAGAACCTGAGACTGAACCAAAAGGCTCACAACAAAATATTAGGCAGAAGTATTTTATCGTTTGAGTGAATTTTTTCATGTATTAAAAAGACAGATTTACATACTTCAAGTTTTTTTTAAATTTAAAAGCTTGTTAGGAATAACATTATCGGCTATTGTCAGCTATATGAGGGGAAAAAGAGCCACCGTCTAAGCATCTCTCGATGACTTCTTTAAAGAAAAAAGTTGCACAGTCAACCACCAGTGATAAAGGCTAAGTACAGTGGGTATGGAAGGGGCAATACTGCACACCTACATTTACTGTACAGTACTATGAATACTTTACCACTAACTTTACCTTTCACTTCATAATTCTATTTGTCATGGTACAGTATTTAACATGTCTGCATTTTTGTACATTTTATGACTTGCACAAAGGTGTTAGTCATATAAGCTAAGTGAAGTGGCTGGGTAGGAGTAACTTTGCATTATGTAAAATATCACTTTATGTAGAGGTCTGCAGAAAGGTCCATTTATATAAAGTGAGAACAGCTGTATATAGATGACTCCCAGATCTCTATATCCAGTGTTCATTTCTTCTGAGCTCCAAGTCCTTATGACAAAATATTTTTGGACACTGCCAAATAAATGTACTGTTGGTTCAAACTCTAGCAAGTGGAAGATGAAAAGACTAAAGAAAACAAAGGTTAAATCTTCCAAGTACTTTGGGTTACGAAGCAATGCATGCCAATTGCCTAATAAACCAGGACCAGACCTCCTCATCTTAGGCCTGGACTCCAAATACAGGTGGAGACAGACTTTATACATTAAAAACAAGCAAATATGGCCAATTAATTAAAAGGAAATGATACATTAGGTAATCTAATTTTTAATTGCAAGAAAAATTAGGGACTCTTGAAGATAGGAAGAGGAGCGTGAATAGATGCTGAAATCTATTAGATAAATCTATTAGGTAAATAGATGCCCTGAAATCAGAAAAGATGTCCCACTCCCCCCAAGTATATGTCAATTACCAAAGGAGCATGGAAATAATAACTGCTTGATGAGTATAGGACCAGTTTTCAGAAAAGATACATGGGCTGCTTAAGATGTACAGTTATGAGAAAACTACTTGTATCACTCTTTGGATCTGACTGAGATTCTGGTCGACATAACCTAGGTTTTTGGTTAAGTACCTAAGCAGCAGAAAAATTCGGTCCAGCTTCCCAACCACACAGGGCTACATTCAAACAATGCAACAAGGTTTTCTCTCAAATCCCACAATTAAATAAAGTTTTCTCATAGGACTAAAATTGAACTAGAACCACAAACGAATATAAAGGGAACTGATGTAGCTCCAGAACTGAGTCACAACTGAATCAGTATGGTTCACTCAATTCCCACAATTAACCACTTGCTGTCCTAATCCCTTTAATTCCCTCAAAACTCAACATGTCCAAAACAGAAATCATTATCTTTTCCCAAAAATCTACCTTCCCTATTTCTGTTAAAGGTACCACTGTTCTTCTAGTTACCCAGGTTTGTGACTCTCCCATAGACAATATGCAATCAATTGTCAAGTCTTGTCAGTTCTACTTAACAACTTTCACATTTATTCCTTTCTCTTCAATCACACAGTCACTCCAGGAACCCAAGTCCTCATCTCCTCTTGCCTGCACTACTGAGGTAGCCCAGATGTCTAATCATTCCTTCTCCCAATTCATTTACCATATATGTCATGCCTTTGCTTAAAAAGTTCCATTGGCTCCCTATTGATTCCAAGGTCAAACACAACATTATCTATTTGATTTTTCAAATAGATGTCTCTATTAATAAAATGTCTCTAGGCTATCTTTCCAGGCCCATTACCCATTACTCCCCTTCCTACATTGCTTAGCCCAGCAAGACTCACCCCTCCTGCAGATCTTTCCACATCATATTCTGTTTCCTGACTCTATATAGTTGAATAGGTTGTTTTGTATGCCTGTAAGGTGCTACCACTTTAATTGGCTCTTAGAATCCCTAGTTTCCTTTTAAATTTCGGTCAAATACCACCTTTTACTAAAGGTGTTTCTGATCCCTCCTGCTGCTAAAACTCATAATCTCCCCTTGTAAAAAATTGGCTTATATTCACTTTCTACATATTTTGTATTTTCTTACATATGAGTATCTATTGTTTTCCAGATGGTATGTAAGCTCCTTGAGGATAAGGACTGTTTCTTTTTTATTATTTTTATTTAATTACTTAATTTATTTTTTGTAATTAATATTATGTTATGATTATTTTGATGTAATTATTATCTTTGTTATTTATAATTTTTAATTATTTCCATTTACCATATCTACCATATTAAGTGTAAGAAATACTTGATGGGATGATAAGTTTAAAGTTAAAATTATATGGCTCTCTTGGTTTTAGAGTTGGAAATTTATACTATATTGTCTGAAGTTGAAAACTGACCACCAGAATGTGTGATCTGTTCCACCTTCTAATGTACCTAAACTGAGATTATGGTCACACATATAATAAGCTGTAACTAGAGTGATGCAATTGTGGCTTTGTCCCAGAACATGGAATTTAGAGCATGCTGACAGAATCTGCAATCATTCACCAGTATAGGGAGGTGAGGGTCGGGGGAACGAGCTTATTACTTAGTTAGTCAGAATAAACAGGGAGCTGTCCAACAGCACAGCACTTCTCCTCAGTCTTGCCCTGATGAATAAATGCAGGCAATTTCCTAGGGGATCTGCATTTACCACAAGTCCTCAACTTAACATAAACTTCATATATCTTGTGGGTTGTGGGTGCAGATTGTGGTATTTGCCCTAGTAATCACTTTGACCTGCAGTCTGCTAAAATAACCAGAGCCAATATCCTCCCCTTCTCCCTGACCTTCACTCTTTCCTCCCTTGTTCCTAGAATAGAACAGAAAGGTTATGGTGGAGTAGAATAAAATGCTGACTCAAAATCCCATAGGTCTAAATGGAAGTTCTCACTCTTACAATAGCTATGACTTTGATCAAATCCCTTAAACTTGGTGAATTTAGGTTTTCTTATCAATAAAATCGGGCATTTAGGCTCAATGATCTCTAAGGACCTTTCCCTGTCTAAAATTTTGGATTTAAGTTTAACTAATATAGAAAATAAAATATGTTATATCATGGAAGGAATCTTAGAAAATGTAGGATTCATAACTTTAGAGCTAAAAGAACCTTAAGGTCATATAGCTCAAATCCTGCATTTCACAGATGACTGAACCAAGGTCTATGGAGGCTAACAAAAACTGGTCGAACTCACAGGCAGAATTCGAACCCAGGTGCCATAATTCCAAATTCAGAATCTTTTTCATGATACCATGCCAATTAACTCTTTGTATTCAATGTGAGTCAATAAGAACATAGGACTTATCACTTGAATTTATCACCTAAACTATCAGTTTTTGATTTTCAGATTTGCCAAAAAAGTCCTTGTCAGATTCTAAAGAACATTCAGTATTCCAGGGCAAACATTCTCAAAAATTACTCTCAGACGAATTGTCACAATTATCACTAAGACTAAGTGATCAAAGAAAGAGAAATGAAACGTTTTTGCTTCATTAGTTGTCTTCTAAATTATTATTTAATTTCAGTTACACTAAATTATATGTCCTTTGTGAGAGATAAAAATTAGCAAACTGATGTTATAATTCTGTGGCTTTGTGAATAATGTTACACTCAATAATTATTTCCTTTACAGAATATGCATGTGTTTGCTATCCTTCCATTCTCCCAGAAAGAAGAATTCAGAACAATTCTTTGGTTAAGAAACATAGAAATTGGCCTCCTGGAAGCATTACTTCTATCTTCCCTGCTACTTCTTTCTCTCTGAAAAGCTTCATGGTAGCAAGTAGAAGAGTAAAAGAAACAGACAGCTTGCAGATTTTCTACTTCTTGGACCCAAAAAAAAAATGCATCACAGTTTAACATATTATCAGGTTTCAAAGTCCTACTCTAATACTACCATTAATTCATGTGCCAGGAGCACTGGACTGGACTCAAGAGGTCCAGGGTCTATTCATGACTCTGCCATTAGCTAGTTGTATCACCCTATGGTGTAGTCAAGTCATTGCTGGACTTCAGTTTCCTATTTTGCAAAATGAAGTGGCCACACTAAAATGATTCTTCAATCCCTGAAGAGACTATTCTCATTATTACATGATGTGCAACAGTTGGATTGATGCAATAACTAGAGCTCTCAAAGAAAGAAAAAGACCCAGCAGACTCCTACACCTCCTACTCTACCCACAGAACAGCAAATGCTTCTTGATTTGCTCTATCAACCTAGCTGTTGGTCTTCGAAATTAGGTCTTCGAAACAAATTCAAAACTCTTTTTGAATCACATGTTTAATTCCTTTCCTTATCTCCATGTAATCTTAGCTTTCTAGTTTCTAGTCTTGTTAAAAGGGCCGGCTCTTTCATTGTATCCTGGGCTATCTCTAGTCATCCTGATGAATATCTGGTCACTGGACCCAGATGACTCAGAAGGAGAAAGTAAGGCTGGTGAACCTGCACAGCCCTCCCCTCACTCAAATCAAAATCGACTGCAAATCATGTCATAACCTCCCTCATACCATGGTTCTCTTTAAGAATGAAGAACAAATACAAACTGCCAGTGAGTAACACCTTCTCTCATCTCCTCTCCTCTCCCTCCTTTACAGATGAAGAAACAGAGGAAAACATATGCATGTGTTTACCATGCCGAGGGTGCTCTGCCCAAGAGGAGGTACATTTTAATGGCCAAAAGCTTCCTTTTTCCCTTTGGGTTTGCTGGCTAGATGTCTTCTCAAAGACCAAGACTTAT
Organism: Bettongia penicillata ogilbyi; assembly: GCA_023548195.1. Classification (NCBI taxonomy): domain Eukaryota; kingdom Metazoa; phylum Chordata; class Mammalia; order Diprotodontia; family Potoroidae; genus Bettongia; species Bettongia penicillata. Next base: position 6,514,294 of record JAJHZJ010000252.1, on the reverse strand, counting down.
GCCCAATTCACTCTGTAGTTCATAGATTGGACAATAGATCCCTGCCCTCGTAGCACAGAGTGTGTGCTAATACCAAATAATAACTGTTTCTTTTTTGACCAGGAACCCTGAGAGTCTTTCCCTCAGAATTTGATTTTTTTTATTAAAAAAATTCCTTGAGTAACTACTTAAAGAAGCCTGTTCACTGAATGAACTCATCCAAAGCGAGAATTTGAAAACACCTTAGCCTAAAATGGCCAGAGTCTCCCATTGCATCCTGGGCCATCTCCAATCATCCTGATGACTATCTGGTCACTGGACCCAGATGGCCCTGGAGGAGAAAAAGAGGCTAGTGACCTTGCACAGCCCTCCCTCACTGAAATGAAAGTCAACTGTAAGTCATGTCATCATCTCCCTGATGTCATGGTCCTCTTCAAAAACAAAGGACAAACACAACTTTCTAGTTAAGCATATAAAAAACAGTTACCAATTTAATGTACAATTTTTGTAGCTGAAGAAATAATGGTACAAGGGAAAGAAGTAATTGCATTTATTTTTATCAGATTCAAGATTTTATCAGTGTAAGAAGGAAGTACCCCATGAGGATTTCCTCTACCAGGGCAGACTAACACTCCTTTCAAAACACAGACGATTACCTAGGAGTACTGAGAGGTTCAGCAGCTGGGTGGTACAATAGATCATTGGACTTGGAACTAGGAAGACTCTTCCTGAGTTCAAACCCAGCCTTCGGTTACTAGCCTTGTTGTCCTGGGCAAGTCACTTAACCTTGTTTGCCTCTGTTTCCTCCTCTGTAAAATGAATGGCAAACCACTCTAATATCTTTGCCAAGAAAACTCCAAATGGGATCATAAAGACTGAGACATGAATGAAACAACTCAGTAACTAAGAGATTAAATGAATGGCTGATGGTTATAGTCAGGATGTGTCAGAGGTGAGAATTGGACCCATGTTTTCCTGGTTCCAAGGTTAGTTCTCTATCCCAGACTCTGCCTCCCACCTCAGCTAGCCTAAGATGTGCATTTGAATCATTCCCTTATAGTCTCTTCCAGAATATGCAAAGTTTCCTGTGTCATCATTAACATCCATTTATTTGGATAGGTGAAATTTAACAGCCACAAAAATGGAAGCTAAAATTAGTCCACTAAGTGTAAAATGCATTCTCAAAAAATATAAAAATCCACAATAATGAGATAATGACTAGGTCAGTCTTTGGTTTTTCTTTATTGCATGCTTATTTTTATTGAATGATTTTTAAAATCATTAATTCTTATTTAAGTGAGTAATTGTGACTCCTCTCTTACTCTAATGAGATGAAATTTAACAAGGTTTATTAACCAGTAAAATGGTTTATGATCCCATATCAAAGTTTGATAAACTACTTCTTCTTCATATAAAAAAGTTATTAAAATTTAGTATTATGCCATCTCAAATTTGGATATTAGACCCAATGTGGGTTTCTTTTGTCCTTTGGAGGATTGATTGAGGGCAGATTTCATGAATATTTCTTCAAATATAAAATATTAAAATGTTGCTGTCTTAAGATTTACTGAGATATAAGATATATGTTAATTGTTTACATTTTAAACTGCTAAATTATTCTATCTAATCTTTGAATAACTGAAAGATGATTTAAAGTTCTTTTTTACATAACTTTTATATAAGAAAGAATATGTTTCAACTAGATCATCAGTAGCCTGTAGCATGCTAAAGATTGCCAACTACTAAAAATACATGGGATTTTGTCCAGTTGTTTTAAGAACAGCACCTGGGATCCCTGCCTGAACCAATTCTCTCCATAGGTATCTGTCTTAGTGACTCTCTACTAGAAAGGACTTGCTATGTGAATGCTACGGTTAGTGGGAATACCTGATTGACTGTAGTCCTTATTGCATCTTCGAATTCCTGAGCCCAAGTGATCCCACAGCTACAACCTCCCATGTATCAGGAAGTTCTCACTGAACTCCTTCCAGATTTGTAGAGGTGAAAACTACTTGATCTCTCCCTGGTATCTCTGTAATATAGTTAAACCAACTATGTTTACCTTAATGCATACTTCTCAAGTTAAATAACCTTGGTTCCTTTAATTTTTTACTCACAATTGTGAGAATTAAATGAGAGAATATTGATTGAGCACTTAGCAGAGTGCCAATCTAATTAATTAGAAAGCGCCTAATAAGTATTTGTCCCCTTTCCATACCTGCCCCCATAGTTCCTGTTTGCTCATCACTTTTCAATCACCTGATTTCCAGTCCCTTTCCTGTGAGACCTCTCAAAATCTGTGGCTGCTCTGAAGTTATAGAGTTCAAACCCAAGCGTAAAATTTGTTCAACCTGGTTCAGTAGGAAGATCATCACACGTTTCTTACATGCTGCAATCCAATTTAGGGACCTTGTGTTTGCTCTTAACTTGACGGGACTGCCTAATAGGTAACAAATTTAATTCATGGTTCAGTACAGCCCCAAGACACTTTGAAGTTATGGATAGCCACAAAAATATTATTTTGTTCTCAGGCTATTTGAAGTATATTTTTAACCTTTCTTTGGTTTTCATATGGCCTATTAATTGACTTATTTTATATATAAACAAATAGCATTTTGGAGACTCCCTAAAGTTAAAGCGTGTTTTCCATTACACAGGGCAAGGATCTTAAGATAAGAATTTTTATGACTTTCTCAATGCCTTCCTTTCCCAGGACAAATATGAACCAAAAACAAAGATTCACAATTGGATTCTCACAGTAGAGTTTTGTCCTTATATCCCTACTCAGTGTCCAGAGAGCTTGACAAATAGTATGGATTGAATGAATATTTATCAATTTGAATTAAAAGGGCTTTCAGAAGTCATAAAATCCAAGGCATACCTTAACTGAGAATCAATCCCTGGTACAATGAATTTTCACTCAAAAGCTGCTAGTGAAACACACCACATTTGACTTTTGCATGTTTCTCTTTATTTCAAGTCAAAATATGACCTTTGGCAACTTCAATTCACTGCTTCTAGTTGTTTTGGCTTTTTTTTTTTCCTGGGGCAAGCCAGAATAAGTTGAACACTTCTTTTAAATGACAGTTTTTCAAATGCTTTAAGACAGCTATTATGCCCACCTTCCAAAAAGACTTTTCTCCAGGCTACAGCACCAATGCAACATTCACAGTGCCCATGGCAGCCATGAATATCACAGCAATTCTGTGAAATACCACAGACTCTCCACATGGAAGCCAGAACCAAAACATTTATTCAGACACAAGAAGGTCAAACCCATCACAGTAACAAAAATCTATACACAATAATAATAATGCAGAAGAGAACACCAGCCCCAAGCCTTCCCCCTGCTAGGCTTCCCACAAACTAGCTCCATTACATTCTTCACAAGCAGGCCCTGTTAAACAAACTCACAAACACTAAATCACTCATGCTACCCAGGAGTCTACATTCTTCCTAGCTCTGACTGCTCTCAAGACTAACTTTCTCTCAGCTGGGCTCTAGCTCTGCTTGCTTCTTCCTCTTCCACCCATTCGGCAAACTGCTCCCACCACAGACTCCATGGAATTAAATGGGCTTATTAATGAATAGGAAAGATTTTCCAATTCAAATTACCATTACACAGGCTAAGCAGGCCCACTTCTTTGAACTAATCTTCGTTGTTCTTTTATGGATGTTCAGCTGATTACCTATGCCCTGCCTAAAAGGTGGCATCCAGAACTGAACAAGATGCTCCAGATGTATTCTGACTAAAGTACAAGGAGGCTATGAGCTTCCAAGACCTTGGGAAGTCTTTTGCTAATGCAGTCTAAACTATCATTTCAACTTTGTAATGGTCATATCATATGAAATAATATTGAAATATAATACTGATATAGATAAAATGGCAAATATTCAAGTTTACTGTAGAAGACAATAATATTCCAAAAGACATTCATGTAGCATATCATACATGTAGTACATCGTATTAGGTATAACATACCAAACAATTTCAAGAAATATAATTGAATTGTTTAATTGATAAAAGGTGTTGTGGAAACTAAAATTTGAAATCTCAAGAAAAAGCAAGGTACAAATGTTGGAGAAATAGGACTTAATTTTCTTATGCAAAATTATTCTAACCATTTGCCTTTGCATGGCGGTGAATTTGTTTCATATGCAGTGTAAAACTTGCATATAAAAAAAGAAAATTAGCGGTTTAATCAATAATGAAATATTAAGCAGAAAGCTAAAAGGTAACTCTAACTATGGAACTTCACTATGGCTTAAAAAATAAGCTTTAAAATTGATGGTATTGGTTTACTTACAACCTAATTTCAAAACTGTTTATTCCTTTTTCTAAGCATTAACCTAATTATTATAAGACAAAATTGAAAAGTGGCTATATAAAATAGTAGGAGAAAATCTATCACATTTGAGTAATTAGATTTTGTTTGGTAGTAGACAAAAATCATTTATGAATAATGGAATGTGTTTTTCATTTTGAAATTGCCTCTATAACAGTAATCTGATTCTTTTTTTAAAATTTTCTTTAAATCAAGAACAACAGTAATAGTTCTATAGGTTATCTTAAGGTAACAAGGACTAGAAAGGAAAAGGAAGCTACTGGGAAAAACTATGTGTCTACTTTCTGTATACATACAACCAATAATGAAGGTGAAGAACACATTTCAGAATTGTTTTAAAAGGAATTATATTTCTCTCATGCAGCTACAAGATGCACCATTAGCACCAATGTAAATTACAACATAGACTTTGTCTTAACACAGAGAATTTTCTAACAATTAAAGCTGCCTGAAAATTAATATGTGGATTCACCAGGAAGTGAATCTCCTCATCACTAGAGATTTTCAAACAAAGTCTGAATTACTGGAGATGCCACAGAGAGGAGACTAAGCTTTCAGTTAAGTATTGGGCCACGTAAAGTGTGAAGTCCCATTCTAGAGCTTTTGACAGATTCTGTGACTAAAATGTTGAACACTAATGAAGTTTTAAAAATAAGGCATAATAAACTATGAGAACATTGTAATGAGATTCAGAAGACTGTCAGTTACAGTCCCTGCTCTGATAATTATTAGCTGACTTGGAATAAGTCACTTTGGAAAAATCACTAAAACACACTGGGTCTCAATTTTTGTTTTGTTTTTTGAATCTGCAAAAAGGGGGTATTAAACTGGCTAATCTCTAAGGTCTCATTTAGCTCAAACATTCTATGGGCTCATGATTCTAAATTCCTGGCATAATAGTAGCTTTTGCTGAACATAATGTTCCATTTTCTTTCTCCAAAGAGCTCAATATATTCTTATGGAATAATTGAATGAATTTAAAATTATTTAAGTGTTTACTATGTGTCAAACACTATGCCAAGTACTGGAGAGATAAACATAAAATACAGTTCTGACTTGAAGTAGTTCATCTTCTAATAGGAGAAAACACATATAAGGAACCTCAAATTGGAAAGAGAGAGTGGAAGGAGCAGAGGCTACTGTGTATAGCATCATTTGGAGATGGCTGTAAAGTGGTGTGGTAACCCAGTAGGCAAGAAAAGGGGATGGTTCATCTGTCAGATCCCAGGGTATCATGAACAGAAATACATGTTCTTGTGGGATAAAGAGAATGGCTATAATACAGGCGTCAATGAGATGATTATGGATATGATGTAGTTAATTCCCAACCCTACTTTCAACATACTTCCTTATATAGTCTACATCAGAAGTCTCTATCATTTACATTTTGTGCCATTTGATTTACTCAACCCATAGAACTTACTGGTAACTGAAGCTCCTAATATTCTCTTAATTGTCATATCTGATTGACTTTTCTCAGCTTTCAACTTTTTTTTTAACCTTTTCTACAGCTTTGAAACTGTCAACCATCTTCTTCTGGATACTCTCTCCTATGTGGATTTTCATAACAACAGTTTCTCTTGATTTTCCTCCTACCTTTCTGTCCACTCTTCCTCCTCAGAGTCCTCTGCTGAGTCATTATGCAAATCATTCCCTTGAACTTTGGGTATACCCAAAGTATACTCTTTTTTTATTTTACACTTGTCTCTTCAGACCTCAGCCATTCCCATGAGTTTCCTTAACATCTCTACGTACAGACCTTTTAGATCTATTTATTCAACTCTGGTATCTCTCTGGAGCTTCATTATCACATCACCAACTATTAGATCAGGTTTAAATTAATGGTCCAGAGCAGGGTCTGCACAACAAGCAGCCCTCAGTCTACTTGTGACCTGCCCTAATTTGGGGCAACACAAGAAAAATGTGGAGGTGTAAAAGACAGTAAAGATGTAATAAGTGCTCTCGTCCATGCCCCACTTAACCCACCTTCCATTACTCACTATTGTGTCTGTCTTGTGAATTGGCAGGTGAGTTGCCACTGCACACTCTCTCCTATTTGCCACAGGATCCGTAGCAACCAACCATCTTTGGTCTGTCTCTAGTCTGAGGGAAGTGAGAATCGTATCTCTTCACTGTGTTTTCACTCTTTACTGGCATTGAACAGAGACAAAGTAAATGTGAAAACACTCCAACCCAATGGACTATGCAACAACACAGGGGCTTATTTCCCTCCCTTGCTTCATAGTCACCCTCCAACTTATTTGAGTATCTGGATCTTTCTCCAAGAGTAAACACTCAGTTCAGTATTTCCTTGTATATGAGCAGCTGTGGTGGAAATTTTTTTATTCTAACATTAAAGTATTTGGAGGGGCTGTAAAATGGAAGATAAAAAGAAAAGGAGGATAGAATCCACACATACAGTGTTTATCTGGAATGGACAAATAAATACTTGTTTGCTTATCCAAAGGACAAAATATTGTGCCATATTTGTCGAGAAGTAATAGACATTTGGAAGGAATATAATCTTTATCGCCATTTCAGATCAAAACACCCTGATGCAAGCAAATTGGACACCAACGAAAAACAAATCAAAGTGTTCAAAATGTTGAAAATTCTCACTGGGGAATAACAGGTCTTCAAGAAAGTTAACTCAGAAAATGAGGTAGCTCCTAGAGTTAGCTTCAAATTTCTAAAGAAATTGATTTCAAACCTGATTCCAAAAGACAGTAAACTGATTGCTGACAAGTGTAATACGTCTGATCAACTAAATGTAAACCATAAGAAAATCTGGAAAATGTATTAAAATATGTACCACTAAGCAAAGTCATTTTTAACATTAATGTGATTCCATGATAAATAAAAATCTTAATTAATAACTGTAATTAATTGATCTCAATTGAAATTTTCCTTTTTAAAATATTATTTGCTAAATATTTCATCACTAAATAGACCTTTAACTTGGAATGTGAGCTGCTAAAAGTCTTTGTGTGGCCCAAAGAAATTTAGCCTATTTTAATTTTGGCCCTTGTCTACTGCCTAGTTATGCAGTTCTGTCCTAGAGGCACTTCAAACTCACCATATTTAAAATTAAACTAATTTTCCCACAAAAATTCACCCTTCTCTTCTGAATTACCCTTCTAAGTCACACAGGCTCCCAACCTTGGAGTCATTCCCTGTATCTCAGTCTCTTTCAATCCACAAATACAATCAGTTGCCCAGATTTATTGATTCAACTTCCATGGTGTCTCTTGAATCTACCTGCTACTTTCCATTCAAATGATCACTCATCAGCTCCAGGTTTTCATCACTTCTTGCCTGGATAGTTACAATAGATTCCTTAATGACCTCCCTAACTCCAGTCTCTCTCCTCTCTAATCTATTTTTCACACAGTAACAAAGGTAAATTTCGTAAAACACAGATTTGATCACTCTTCTATCTAATAAACTTCATTGGCTCCCGGTTACCTCTAGGCTTAAATGCAGAGTCCTGCGTCTTTTATAGCCTAACCCCAACCTATCTTCACACATTTATGTATTATTTATTTTCACACACTTTATGGTCAAGCTAAACTGTTCTTCTTACTATTTCTTAGCCATAATATTCTGTCTCCCAATACTCCATGACATTGCACTAGCCTAGAATACATTCCCTAATTACTTCTACCTTTTCTTCAAAGCACAGTTCAAATGCATCCAAATAAAGTTCTTCCAGATCTCTCCAATTTCTCTTCCAACACAAAATTACCTCGTTATTTTGCATATTATTGTGTACATATATATATACATGTATATATATATATTTACATATGTGTATATTCATATATACATGGATAGATACAAAGAGATAAAGAACTATATACATTCGTGGAAACATTCTTTTTATATTTGTATCCATGTACAGTGCCTGATATGTGGTGGATACTCAAGAAATGGTTGCTGATTGAGTGTAAGACAGATAAACCCAGCATACAGGATAACTGCTAGCAAAGGTTCACTCTTGATTTGGTCAGACAGGAAAGACACTAAGAAATGGTTAATAATCTCAGTTATTCTGGCCTACTCTTCTCAGAAGAGGTTGCTAATAATGAGAGCACAAACTCTTACAGCATTCCGTAATCACCCTTCTCACAGGAGCCAGTGAGAAGGGCAGGGCAACTACTCCTACATTTCAATGGGGTCAATTGAGACAGGCACAACTTGTGTTTCCCTAAACCCCTCAAGCCTCAATGGGTGCCAGTTGAGGCAAATATAGATTCCCCCCAAGCCTTGATGGGGGCCGATCAAGGCATGCACAGTTTTCCAGTTTGTGCATTCCCCATTCATTGTCCAATGACCACCTGCTTTATAGGGTAGCCGACAAAGAAGGCATATTGCCAGCAATAGTCTCACAAGTTTACATCACCTCATTCCTGTATCCCATTGCACAGCAAAAATGAATGTTTATATTATTTGCCACTATATAACTCTGTGCAAGAACAGTGAAGATGTTTTGAACCATAACTGTGGGAAATCATATCCAATGCCTGGGAATAAGAGATTGTTATGGCTATGGATCCTAGGAAACTGAACTCTTAAGAAATAATAACAAAAAATTCACTCTATACGCTCTAAAATCTACCTTACTTACACTAAAATTCACCTTATATACATTCAATGATCAATTGAATGAAGAAACTCAACAGACTTGGACATATAAAATACAAGGTAAAAGAAATATATTAAAAATTAAAATGTTTTCTTTTTTCTTTTTGTCATATCAAAGATCATAATTTCTTTTATAATCTATCAATGGTTTAAAAAATAATTAGCATGGAGTACAACTTAGAGGTTTTTAAATATTGATCCTAAAAACCTACTTTTTAGACTTTACATTATAATATTAAATGCTACATTGTTACAGCATTTTTTCTAACTACTTTAGGATATAAATTAATAATCATTCTTTCCTTTTGATGAACACACAAGTGCCAAAATCATATATATTTAAACACCTTACCAATTATTTTCTTCATCCAAAAATAGCACATCAGCTGAAAAAGACACTGGCTTCATTGACTTAAAACTGATATGAGAAATTAGTCCTGTATTTATTCCATCTTGTGAGACTTCAATATATTTGCCATTTGGAAAATCCACAGAAAGGACGTCTATCATAACACCATCATAAAGCTTAATTGTGGGAACTCGGGCATATACTGCTGATTTCCTGTTTTCAAATTAATCAAAACTGTTAGTTCGAAAGAACTACATAGACTCTCTATACATTTACCAATCTGCTTTGTACTATCATATCAACAAAATATTTACAAAAATGCTATTTCATTTATTATAGCAGGATTATAATAACCTATTATAAATAAGCAAGCTCATTATTCTAAATCTACTTAGAGTAACTAAAACTTCTCTATATATTAACAAAGAAACCAACCATTTTAAGATTAGCCTAAGTATAACCATACCGTAACATTAGCCTAAACAGGACTCTTCTTAAATATGCTTTCTAATACCTCAACTGAGACAATAAAAACTTCTATTCAAAAAACCTTAGTTTATTTTGCCTACAACGTTTATGTGTTTATGTTACCATGAATAAATAAAAGAAATAAAGTTAGGAAGGAAGGAAGGAAATAAGCATTTTTAAGCACCTACTATGTGCTAAGTATTATGTTGAGAGCTGCAAACATCCACAGAAAATTAAAACAGTCCCTGCTCTCAGGGAGCTCACATATTGAGAGATTCAGCTAGAATTCTGACAAAAAATCTTCCATGACCCTCAGGGTTCCGCACCAAGGAAGATAGTAATATATCATGTTTTCATATCATTCCACTGATAAAACTGTTATCATTTTCTGATGTTGAACTAATTTGCAATTCCAAGCTTTGTCTTTAATAGCATGAAGTTTCTTTTCTAGATCTTCAGGCTACTGCATCCACAGAAGCAGGGGACAGGCCACATCCCTACATGCAGTTGCTTTCCAGGATGATAGGATGTGAAGACTGGCTGAAAGCAGGACTTATCAATGTGGGGATATTGCCATTCTTACAACTGTCTTGGACTCACCTGCCAGCTGGTCTCAATTGGTCAATAATCAGTGGGGGCAGGGGTGAAGAAGGTGGCCTTCTCCACAGTGAGGTCACTCTCTTAGTGATGGCTATGGGGCCCAGGCTAGAAGCAGAACTGCTCATGAGAGAGGGGTAAGGGAGGGAGAACTGCTAATCCCAAGGCTTTTGAAATCAGGCCATCTGGGTCTCAGGGAAGGAGGTGGTGATGCTGATTTGACTCTCCGGGTCAAGCTGTCTCCTTTTTCTTTAATGATATCCATCACCTGTGCTGTTTCACCTGTTTCATGAGTATGTTTTAGCATTCTTTATAAGAGGCTAATCATTCAAGCAAAAGTTCCTGGACAAATTTGAAATATTTCCAATGTTGATGATAATTAATCAAGGAAAATTTTCAAGTAACCACTGCAAATAAGGATTTAAAAATAAACAAAAATCACAAGTTCTAGTTTACCATAGATCACTTACCTTCACTATTTTGTAACGCTCTCAGTTATAGAAAAAATGCTAAGCCATGGGTAGAAAAATTTTTTAAATTTAATTTTATGTTGTAAATCAACACAAGTAAAGTATCTGATTCATACATTAATTATTTTAGAAAAGGTTGCTACCTTTTTATTACTACAATTAACAGAATATTTTTTCTGTTGAAATATAATACTGCCACCATCACCTTGTTTGCTTGTGTTTTGTTTGTCCTTCATTCTCAAAGAAGACCATGTCATCAGAAAGATGATGTCATGACTTGCCAGTGAATTGGATTTAAGAGAGGGAGGCCTGTGCAAGCCTCATTTTCTCCTCTGGAGCCACTTGGGTCCAGTGGCAAGATATAGATAGGGATGAGTAGAGATGACCCTTATAGCCTTATGAATTCATGTAATCACAGAATAATATTGATTGCAAATGAACAAAGCATTTATTAAGCACATCGTGCTAGGCTTTGGGGTTACAAAAAGAAAAAAAGTCCATGCTCTCAAAGAAGTCACATTCCAGTGGGGGAGACAATATATACAGAAGGTTCAGCTGCAAATCAGATAGAAATGGACCACAGTCCTTAGGCTGCAGCAACAAAGCGGAGGTGGTAATGCCCCTTCTTTAATATCATTCCTACTGATAAAATCACATCAGTTTATGATGCTGAACCATTTAACAGTGTCAGTGATTTTGATAAGGATTTTCCATTTTCAGTCTTCAACAAATATGACTGATAGTAACTGCAGGAGCCATTGTAAGGCTGCATCTGCATAGGGGCAGATACTTCCTAGGATGTTGGATGTAGATTTGCTCTTCCAAAGGCTTTTGGGTTCAGAGTCCTAGACTGTTTATATCAGAATCTGAAGGGAAACAGTAGTCAAGATGGTGGTGGTACTGGTTTGATTTGCCTGGTGTATCCTGTGCCCTGCCTTTCCCTTATGGGACCCATTGCTTCAGCTTAACTGGTTTGCCTATCCTGTGTGTGGTAGTTGGTTGACATTTGGTGAGGATGATTTAGGATTAAGAACATAGGTAGTTGCCAGAACATAATTATAATAAGAAGGAGGAAATGATAATTTTGAAAATAATTTGATTTACTCAGTCTTTGGACTCTGGCCATCTAGGCTTATATGTGTTTATATAAGAACATGTGTATCAGTGAGAGGCATCTGATCATGGGAAGATAGGGATTGAAACTTGATAACATTCTCCAGATCCCATCAAGATACATTCTAATTTAAGTGCAAATATGGGGAAAGGGAAGATGGGGAAATTTGATGGTGGGAGAATATGGTTCATGGGAAAGACATCAGAGCTGCCAATGATTTTCCTTTTTAAAAATTGACAGGAGCTAGGTATGATAAGCATAAAATAAGACCAAAAAGAATGCAATTGACCACATTTTAATGGATGGGAAAAGACTCCTTATTAATATAGATGTTATCACTGAACCAGGTGTGTGTTCACCATTAGACTCTCTACTCATCAGAGCTATGATGAAAATTTATAACAAACAGAAAGAAAAAATAATGAGAAAAAGATATAACTTTAAATGATTTAACCCTGAATGACTTAAATAAGTTATTAATAATCAAAAATGGGAAATGAATAACAGTGATGACATTAATGCTGACTATTGTAATTTCATCTAAAACCTTTAAATTAATTGCAACAGCAGAAAAAACCAGAGTCCAAAAATTACCTTAGTCAACAAACATCTGACATACTTGCCAAATAGAGATGGCTGCCAAAAGCAATATCACTTTAGACTATAAACTCATCAATACTATCTTACAAAGAACAGTGAACAATTATAAGAAGTATTGCCTCCTAAAGTAGATAGCTCTAATTTAAAGGGAATAATATTCATAAAAATAAAATAAAATATAAAGTAATAAATAAAATAAAATAGTAAAAATAAATAAATAAATGAAAAGTAAAATGAAAATAAAATAAAAAGTAAAAGTAGACCTTTCTATAAGACATTGGTTTTTTTTTGTTTGTTTAATTCTTGCCCCACCTCATAATCATGTTGTAAGTGGAAGGATAAGTATAGTAGGGGCTATCTTTCCCCTTTCTCCTATGAACTAGCCTTCATCCTGCCATTTCTGGTTCTGGTGACCATGTTGGTTATTTAAGATATATTTTTGGTTATGTGGTCACCCAGCTATGAAAGTATTTGGTGTTTTATTACAATTTGGTAAACTCTGAGTTTGTTACTGGGTCAACTCACCACCACCTCCAAGATATCAGTAAGAGGTTCAGAGCTACATTAAGGGAGGAGAAATTTTTAGGTTCTTCTTAGCTGTAATGCTTTGGTGTAGCAAGTAATGTATTGTCACTCTGGACTCCCTTGAAGGAGGATAGAAAGCTGGGCGTCATTCATTCCCTTCAGCCCCACACCCTATATATAACGTGGACCAACCAAGGCTCTTGACTATCTTTTCACCTTTGTGTTTTTATGACTACTTGGGCAAATGATTATGGTTCTCAAGGTCTAGGGTTGGAGGTGCTCTTGTGAGTTTAAGTGGTCAAGAGGTTCTGGGTCCAATAAGGGAAGTGGCTAGTTGCAATAGCTCAGACAGCAGATAGAATGGTTACGGGGAAAGCGTAAGCATCAGAGGAAATGACTGATGACAAGACTGGCCTAAGTCTGACTCTTTTATCAACAGACATGTTCCTGGGGCGCTTTAGGCAGTGAAATGCCAATATAAGATCCCTAATTAGCAATCCTGCAGAATGCTTTACATTCTGATGAAGTCCAATTTACCAGCCATCCAGAAAATTGTAACAGTGATTATAAGTCAAGTTGTTGAATAATGGATTGCTGATGCATGCTTGTGAATCTTTTACATTTTGTATTTCTTTTGTGAGCAGGAATAAATTACTTGTCCCAGATCTCAATATATTGTGTATTGTGTCCTTTTTTCTCGCTTTCTTATACTTCTGTTTCAGATAGCTCTTAATACCACAGTTGAGTCTGCTGACTTGGTTGTTAAGTTACCATGCTGTGCTCTCTCTGGGCCACCAACCTACGCCCACCTCCAAATTCACACACTGGGTACTGTGAGAGATAGCTACCAGAGATTCAAGGTTCTTTATGGACCTGCATTCCTAAAAATCTATAGCTTACCCTTCTATAGGTACTGTTTGCTTTCCAAACAGCTTAGATTTATTCTGGCTTGGCATGGTGTGAGTAAAACTTTTATGAATTACATTCTTGACGTGGAAATAATTGTCTTTCTTTGTCTCATTTGTGCCCCCAGGGATTAGCACAGTGCCAGGTACATGGTAATACATGTTTACTGAATAAATTGAACTTTTCCCAGGACTAGTTATAACCACCTAGTACTTAAAACAATTTGCTTTTTATGCATATGTTTGAATTTAACAAAGCTTGGATTTTACATCTAAAATTCAAGAATATCTAGTGTTTCCATACAATATAATGTGCTAAATTGTGCGCACCAACTTTTTGCAAATTCATTTTTCTGTATTTTCCATACAAAAACACAATTAATGAATTTGCTAGTCATTCTTTCCTACAAAAGAAATGAGCCGTAACAGACATCAAAAGGACAGAACGAGAAGGGAGCCCATATAGCAAATTTATATTAAGTAAATATTTACCTGAAATAGTTGTGGGGAATAATGTTGATATCTATCCCAGTTTTCACACCCAAAGGAACAGGAGTCAAAAATACAAATGGAGGGTCAAAAGTTAACTTGGGTGATCTCACAGTTCCTGTTAGTGTTAGCAATCGGTAGCAAACAGGATCATCTTTCAGATGAAGAGGAACTTCTGCAGTATACGTTCCAGGACACACTAATAAAAAATTTAACAAGTAGTCACCCATGTTAATGTATAAGGGAAAAAATGACATTTGAAATAACATAAAAATTAGAGTATGTTATTTGTTTTAAAAGTATTAACTATAATCTTTGTATCCTCAGAACCACATAGAATTCCAGGCACATAGCAGGCACTTAATAATTTTTTGATTTATAAATGGAGTCAAAGATCCGTGATTTATTCCATGTGGGTACTCCCTCCACTAAAGTCAATATTAATTCTTTGGGGCCTTATTTCAGTGGCATAAGCAAATAAAAATTAGGAGGCAGGGGGACACTCAACCTTATATATATAATGATCCTGAGGGCCATGTATTGATTTAGTAAACCACATATTAATATTATCTGTATTTTATTGCATTTTTTTTACTTTGTTAAATATTTCCCAATTACTTTTAAATTTGGCTCAGATATTAGTTAGAAGTGTTGTGGATCACATGTCTAACCTGTCCTAATGATTTAGCTGTGGCTAAAATTAACCTGGGTGGAGCAAAGATGGTAAAGAAAAGGCAGGGACTTGGCTGAGCTCTCCTCCAAACCTCTGAACACCTTTAAAGGATGCCCTAAAATAAATTCTGGTGTGGCAGAACCCACAAGAGGATGGGGTGAAATAATTTTCCAGCCCAAGATCAGTTAGAAGGTTGGTGGTAAAATGCTGTCACACTGGGTTGAGAGTGGAATGCAGAGCAGTGCAGGCCAGACCAGCGTAGATCAGCCCCCAGCAAACCAGGCGCAGGCTTTGAGAGAACAACTAAATCAGTGGCAGTGGCTGCTTTTGGAGCTCTCAACCCACAGATGTAAGGGAATGGAAAATTGACTAGAAGGAGAGCACAGTGATTTCTTTACTGGCACTGGAGACAGTATTCTGTTGCTTTGCCCATACTCAGATCCCAGCCACAGTTCAGGGTAAGGAGGAACACTAGCACACCAGAGCTTGCAGCCTTAGTTGTCCCAGCTCCAGGGCAGAAAAGCATACTAGCAGTCAATCAAAGAGCAGAGCACAGGCTAGAAGAGCAGTAAACCCCTCTCCTTAGATCATACCAGCTTGGAAGAACTGAAAACTTACCAGTCCCTACAAGTATCCTTGAAAACAGCTGCACAAAACCCCTGAAGCTTGGGACAGTGTGCCCTCCACCCTGGAAGCAGAGCCCCACATTACCAAAGAGTAAAAAGTCAAAAAAATAGGCTGGAAAATGAGCAAACAACAGAAAAAAAATTCTTCTCTGGCTTTCTTCAAACCCCAACTGAAGCACCATCTTCTATAAAGTCTTTAAAGCTAGTGCCCTCAACTGATCCTGTATAACTCTTACTTGTACATAGTTGCTTGCATGTTGGCTTCCCTCACTGGACTGGGAGATCCTTGAGAGCAAGGATCATGGTTTTTCTTCTTTTGTATCCTTCATCTTCAGAGCCATGCCTTACTCTTAATAACTGCTAGTGGACTGACTCATCAACTGATGTCTGTTATCTACTTTTACTATGCCTGTTAAACCCACCTCTCCTCCCAAGTTCCCTGTTTCTATTGAAAGCCTTCTCCTCACAGTGAACCAATTTTAAAACCTTAGAGTCAGCTTTGAATCTGCTCTAGCTTTTCTCCTCTCATATTCCAACCTTTGACAAGTTGTATCATCTACCCTGATAATGTCTCTAGTATTTATCCCTTCAACACTAATCACATTATGGACACCTTTTATGTCAGGCTCTAATACATAAACAGCACTTTGAAAACTCCAAAGGAATATATAACTTATTATAATTTTTCTCCCCTGTGTTATTGTAATAATCTCCTAACTGGACTCACAAGCTCTAGTCTCTTTCTTCTCCAATACACACTCCACACTACTGCCACAATAACTTCCCTTATCTGTGCCTTATCAAAAAATTCAATGGTTTCTCTAATTCTATGGGATAACACAAAAAATTCCTTATCCTTACACATAAGTTCATCTAGAATATGACTACTTTCCTAAGCTACTTTCCCATCTTATTTTACACTGTTCTCCATATACCCTCCAGCAACAGGTCAACATTTCATTTCGTACTCTCACTTTCATGAATTCATGCAACCTATCCCCTCACACCTAGATCACACTTCCTTTCTTATTTTGTCCTGTTAAAGTCTTCAACAGACTCAAGTCAGATGATGCCTCTTTCATGTTCCTTTGCCTTATTCCTCTCATTTGAAAAGAGTTGGAGGAGATACTAAGGTTAGATAAAACAGTTTTTATAGGCGCAGAATTGACATCACCTCCCATTATTCAGGACTTACTTCATGGCTTAACAAGTACTTTTCTTTCTCTCATTTGATCTCCACAATGGTCTCATGAAGAATGTGGTTCAAGTGTCATTCACACATATTTACCAATGAAGAAACAGAGCCTCAGAGAGTTAGCTGATTTGCTCCAACTCACACTAATAGTAAGTGGTAGGACCAAGAATGAAATCCAATATTCTGATCAAAGTCCAGTAGCCTATTATCTCAAACTATTAATTTATAAGTTATCATTTTAATAGGTCATTTTCCTCCAGGAGTTAATTCAACTTCAACCACATTAAGAAGTTTAATAAAAAGTC
Source organism: Bettongia penicillata ogilbyi (assembly GCA_023548195.1). Taxonomy (NCBI): domain Eukaryota; kingdom Metazoa; phylum Chordata; class Mammalia; order Diprotodontia; family Potoroidae; genus Bettongia; species Bettongia penicillata. Next base: position 6,497,009 of record JAJHZJ010000252.1, on the reverse strand, counting down.
AACTACATTATACAGAAATCCTTGGAGGAGCCAAAGTTATTACAATAAATATGGATAAACTAGCATACCTTTAAATTTAAGTGAACAAGGTAATATTGTATTACCCTGCCAGGACAGGGATTATATGGAAAATATAAGTTGGTTTTTTTTTTACTCTTATTTGTACTTCTATGCAAAAATGCATAGCAGCCTTATCCTTTTTTAGAACATTCCTTTGCAATTGATCTAAAATTTATTCTACATGTAGAAGATGCGCCATTGAAAGATACTGAAAAGATACACAACAAACCACTGGAATTTCTTTTAGAGTGAAGTCAATTTTAATTTATATAGTTAACTAGACAACTTTGCAGAGAATATTCCATTTAATACTGAAAACCAATGTATTAAGGTAGAAGTGGTTAGCTCTTATCCCTTCTCCTAGAATAAAGACGAATTTAGATACTTTATTTTAAGCACAATTTGGTACAACTTCATTTGCTGTTCTGTATCCATTAAGAGAGGAGGGCAAGAGGCGCTCCAAGTTCAAATACAGTAAAAGTGGACCCAATTTTACATAGACCATTTTACATGGTCAGCTAATGGGGCAAAGAGGACATTTGGCTTCTTGATACCTGAAATATAGATTTGGCAGAATTCTCATTACCTTTCAGCAGTTCCTTTCTGACTTCCCAATGATTACTAACATGAACACAGAGGAGGGGGGGAAGAAGGGAAACAAATAGTTATATAAAATCAGATGAAACGTAACTTTGAGAATTGCATCCTTTTTTAAGTTCATTCTAAGTAAGGAATTTTCACTGTATTTTATGGTTCACAAGTGCCTTATTATATTCACATCCTAAACCTGAATTGCTGGACTGGCTTGAGCTCAGCCTGCTTAGAATACTAAATGATTTTTGCAGGGACCTGTATACACTACAAAAACAATACTGAATGCATGAGCAGGCAACCACTTACCCTTTTGTCTTCTCCATCTCATTTGTTTCAGCCCTTAACTAGACCTAGTACTCTTTGAAGGGACTTTAAAGCTTCTGTACAGACATGAAATTGCAGCACTACATTTACATGCAATAACAGCCATATGACTAGCTTCACAGAGGAACCCATGGTTTCAATAGTATCCGAATAATAGAATAGTGGGAGGAAGGAAGGATATAAGCAAGGAAGGAAGAAGGGAGGGAGGGAGGGAGGAAGAAAGGAAATCTATTCATCAAGCATAGCTTTGCAATCCAGTTTTTCATATGGAGCCAGTATGATTATTCGGTGTCATGTAAAGGCAAGCAAAGTAGAATCCTTTGCCGTTTTTGTTTTAGTATAAAGTGCCTCTGATTGAATGGTGTGATTAGGTAAGATCTTCGCCAAACATTAATGGGCCTAGGAAGATTTTTGGAAGACACACACCTTTTGTTAATTTTCTAATGAGGCACTGATTCTCAAGGGTTGTGAGGCCCTCTGGCTCTAAAAAGTGTATAAAGACTCTGAGATGAGGTTTTGCTTTATGGCTTAGATTTCGGAAGAAGATTTGTGTGCTAGATGAGACTCTGGAAAGCCACTAAGCAGCACCCCCAGGTTTGAAAACCCAGATGTTGGTGCTTCCCTCTCTGAAAACTGTGTATATATGTAATGGTAAGACAATGGAAGACTGTCTTTCCGTCTTTATTTCTCTTCTTGTTTTTTTCTTTATTGGGGAATGATATATGTTTGATTAAAGGAGATTGTTAACCCTTCAAATGTTGCCTTTTCTTTTAGAAAATCTGATGAAAGAACCTGTGACAACAGCGCCCCCTCCCCGTGTATGTCAGGGTACTTACTTTTACATATCAACATAAAAAACACAAAAATTTCAAGCTAAATAATATTTTGTGATGCTATTTTACAATTTTTGAGAGATTTCATGACCCAAAGGACTATACAGCAAGATTGGAAAGTCTATAAATTCTAAATTCTGATCTATAGCTGGTGTGTTTTTTTTTAATTTGGCTCTGGGTACTATACCTCAAATTATTTCACTTGAAAAGTAAATATAGCAATAATAATATTATTTCACAACTAAGAAAAACTGTAAAGAATAACAAATATCAGTGCTCTTTGCAAATGAAAAACAATATTGAAATGATCTCTCAAGTATTTATGTGGATATGGATTATTAACTTCTACAGATAACACATTAAAATCAAGTAGAAGCACTTCATGACTCTCCCTTCTTCATTTATTTCCATTCTCATCACAAATTAACTGGTCTCCCTACTTCCAGGCCTCCCCAATCATATTTCTCAGTATTTCCAGGCAACACTCAAAGTATATAAATTGCCTAGCAGTTGCCAGTCTTCATTGGTAGGAGGAATTTCCTCACTAGGACTGCACAACATTAATAAAATCATAGGTCTGGTCCAAAGAAAACAGAAATTAGTCCAACTGCATTGACAGTTTTGTAGCTTCTCTTTAAAAGTCTTCAGAGGCTCAGTACCTCCAGGTACTGAATTGCAGTCACCAACATATATATTTGTATTTTCATATTCTGAATTTGCATATGAGGATTTGTACTGGATGTTATATCCAGTTTCAATAAACATTATGGAACTGTCATTTTGATAATAACTGCAGTGAATACTGGAAAGCAATCTATATATACAAGAGCACATACAGAGAGAACAATAAGTATTTTAAATGAATCTAATAATTATGTGACAAAAATGATTTAGCTTGTCCATAAGGAAGAGAGGAAAAACACATCTCCCTCCTTTTTATTGCAGAAGGTGATTTTAGTAAGGTATGGGTCATTGAACATGTTGAGCATTTTTGCTGAATTGATATTATTCTTTGTCACTTTGGGGGGGAAGAAAGGAGGGATTTTTTTTTTTTGGAAATGCTTTAAAATGTTTTAGAAAAACAAAAAATATAAATAAACTTTTTTAAAGAAATTTCAACGTGTCAATTTTGACCCCACCCTTCCAGTTTGTTCATGCTAATCAATTGATAAGCACAAATCTTAACACTACCACTTGATATTGTTATTCCATCTTGAGCTGTTTTCGGATATTTGCTGAAGTTTGTACAGAGAGCTAGGCTCCTCTACAACCTTTCATGTCGTCACCTTAAACAGAATTGTGAAATCAACTGTATTGTACAGTCGTCACAGAGTGGTGGTGTGTTGGCAAAGGCCAGTGGCCCTGGAAGGCTCTGTTCCTCTGGTCTGGGGGACTGGGTAGATTATATAATAAGAGCAATGGAAAAGAAAAGAGATTCTTCCTGAGTTCAAATCTGTCCTCAGATACTTACTAGCTATGTGATCTCAGGCAAGTCACTTAATGCTGTTTGTATTAGTTTCTTAACTTAAAAATGAGCTGGAGAAGGAAATGGAAAACCACTCCAGTGAATTACAAAACATCATGAAGAGTTTGACACACAGAGCAGGAACACCCCCTCTTCCTCTAATCTGGGTTAAAGGGAAGAAGTAGAAGAAGATACTGAAGCTTAGTCAGCCCCACCATGGCTTCTTTGGGCTAAATAGTACGTTATAAAGTGGAAGAGGGAGTTCCTCATAAGTAACTATTTTAGAGTAGTGTTTCTCATTGGTTTCTCAAATCTTGATCCTCTCCTCTTACAAAACTTTCACCTTTGAAAGGTCCTTACTTCTTAAAACTCGTAAACCTAATAACATGAATATTATTTCTTCTCCCTGTTTATCCTATCTAAACTATCGTGACTCTCTCTCCTTTTTCTGTTCTTTTTGGTACCTCCTAATCCTCTGAAAGAAAACCTTAAGTATGTAGAGGTCATAGAATATTCAGATTTTAGGGTTTGTGTTTGTTGGTTTTTTTCATTTTAGTTTGGAAAAACATATTCATGTTACACTGAAAAGGGGGCCCAACAACTGAAAAAAAAGTCATGATGTGTTACCTTGAAATTGTGAAAAATATAACCTAGAAAAAATAAATTTGTAAATTTATATGTAATATTCCAAGTATAAAGATTCGTATGTTTTAGCAAATATTCCCCTTATATCAATTCAATCTCTTCCTAATTCAGTGTCAAAATGATGAATGTAATACAGCTTAATTTTTGTAAAAGATATGATTAAATTCTAGAACAAGACAGAATACATGATTATCAAATTTACAGATGTCACAAAGTTGGGAAAGCTAATGCAACACTTGACAAAATAAAGATTCAAAACTATTTTTCATGCCCTCTAACTGGTAGAGAATCTGTTTCCAAGACTTTTCTTATCTCTCTGTCTATATTCATGATCAACAATTTCCTCTGACACAAATGGTAATATCTCCTGTTTTTGTACAGCCTACAGCTAAGCCATGGTTTTTACATTTTTAATAAAACTTTATTACATTTTAAAATGTAAAAAAAAATATTCTTAGCTTATGGGCTGTACAAAAATAGATGGCAGACAGATTTGGCTTTCCATGGAACTATAATATCCTGACACCTGCTTTACACTCTCTCTGTAACTTCAACTGCTCCCCTGAATTTAATTATCATCTCTGTACAGATGATCCCCACATCTATATAACTAGCCCTATGTTATTGCACAGGAAATATTCACAGCACTGAGGAGAGCTATGAATATGCTGGCATAGCTCTCAATCACAAATAAAAAAGACTCTCCATATAGAAGGAAGAAGAAAAACATTTATTCAGATACCAGAAAGTCAAATCCCAGAACCAGAAAGTCAAATTCATTATAGTAGCCAAGAAGTCAATACACATTAGCACTGCTAGAGGCAAAGACATTCCAAAGCCTTCTCCCCAACACCCTTTCACAACCCCCAAACTCCTCCCTCCCCTGCCAGGACCTTCCCACAAGCACACACTCATGAGCCTTGCTGTGCCTGCTGGCTTTCATCCTCTCTCCTCTGCCCCACAATTCTCACTAACTTCCTCCTGGTTCTGCTCCATCCTGTTCCACCCATTCAGCAAGACCCTCCCACCACAGGTAACTTAGGACTTCCAGGTGATTTAAGCAGGCCACGAGGGCCTATTAATGAATGAGAAAGATCTTCCATTTAAATTGCCATTACACCCTAGTCTCCGTCTTGAGATCAAGTACGAGTGAGACATTTCTGATTCTATGTCCCTCAAGCATCTCAATGTCAACACATCCAAAACAGAGCTCATTATACCCCTCCCCACCCACCAGATCCTATCCTCTTTCCAATTTATTATTTCAGTTAAGGTCACCACTATACCTTCAATGACCTAGTTTTTCAATTACACTATTATTCTCCTTCATTGATATGATTGGATAGGCTGCATGTTTAATTGATTAACAACTTATCTCACCTATATCCCTTTCATTCTCTTCATACAACCTTAGTCTTCTCACTCGGACTATCCCAAGCAGTAACCTCTTCATTTTCCTCAAATCTTTTTCCACTCCAGTCCGTGCTTCATAGAACCTCCAAAGGGATCTTCCTAAAGTATAGATCTGATCATAACATCCCTCTACTCAATCAACTTCCATGATTTCCTGTTCCCTTGAAGATCGTACACAAACACATCTATTTGGCATTGAAAGACCTTCGGAGACTGCTAGCTCTAACCTTTGTTTGCAGCTTTCTTATACCATATCTCCACTCTGTGGTACAATTACACTGACTTGGCTGTTCCTTATACAAAATGCTCCATTACTCATCTCCATGACTAGAACGTTCTTTCCTCCTCTTCATGAATCTCTAGTTCCCTTTCCATGAGGCTTTGCCTGAATTCTTCCCCCTACCCCCAGAGTTGCTAGTTCCTTCTTCTCCCTTCTTATGTTTATTTCATATGCACTTTTCCATGCACATGTTGTCCCCATGAGAGAGATAAACTTCTTTCTGATAAAAATTATTTTTGTTTTATGCCCTAGTATCTATGACAGTGGTGATATATGGTAGTCTTCCTGCTCCCCTTAGCTCTATCTCAGAGAATCCCCTGGTTCGGCTGACCAAGACTTAGAAGCTTCTTCTACTGCCTCCCACCTAGAGTGGAGGAGAAGGGTGGCTGATCAACCGTCCCCACAATGTGCCTTCTTGTCCTTCGCCTACAACCTGGAGGGGGGCCAGCCACAAGGATTAGCCTTCTCTCTTCTGCTTCCCTGACCCCACCCAACCTAGAGAAAACAGTCTGGGCTGACCAAAAGTCCAGCTAGAACCTTTTTCTTTTCCACTGCTCTCACTACAGTATCAACCCACTCAAACCAGTTAAGAGCCTTTCAGAGCCAGTGACCTCTGTGCCATACTACTACAGGGTGAAGACTCTGAACAATATGATTCATCAGCCCAGTTCTCCTACATAAATTCCAACAAATATCTGAAAGGGACCCAAGATGGAACAATGATATTAAGTAGAAGTATTAAGAGAGATGTGTATTGATTGATTGGCATAGATAGGTTAAAAGGATATGACAAAGATTAACATGATGAAAAAAATTCCTCCTCTATTCCTACCCTAGAAAGCTACAAAGAATAAAAATTAGTGCAGTAAAAATGTTCAACACATCAGTTATGTAGGACAGAATATTAAATGTTCTGTGCCCATCCAAAGTGCCAAGTCTAGCTGTGATTATAGCCCAGTTAGCAGCTTCTTTTCTCAACTAATTTTTAATTCTCCTAAATTCATGATGCTTACGCTATACCATAAAGGAATAACAGCCTCTCCAGCTGCTATGTCCCTTTGAAGGCCTTTGGTTTTCATTTCCAGATAATTAATATATTTTACAGAATTGTTTATCAGCTCTTGGTGTCATTTCTCATTCACAATTATACATTCTTTTGTGCTTCTGGAAAACATTTTGTGTCTTGTTGTGTACTTGAATAATTCTTAAAATGGCTCAATTCCCCATAACAACAGCTATAATAATATCTCTAATAGCACTTGAGGTATACTCTAGAAGAGCTAAAATTTTCTTAGGTCCCTTTGGAGTAATGTTCATTCTTTAAATCCACAAAATTAAGAACACCATCAAAAAATAGCAATGGATCCTGGGAGCCAAGATGGCAGCGTAAAAGCAGGGAATTGCTTGAACCCTTCCACAAACCACTCCAAATACCTATAAAAATGACTCTAAATAAATTCAGGAGCAGCAAAACCCACAAAATGACAGAATAAAACAAATTTCCAGGCCAAGACAACCTGGAAGGTCAACAAGAGAGGTCTATTGCATAAGTCCGAGAGATGAACGCAGTCTAGTAAGGGCCATGCTGGCACAGATGGGGTTGGAGCACACCTCAGGGAACTGAATCACTGGCAGCCATGGCACTTTTCAGGCTTCTCAACCCACAAATGCCAAAGACAACTTAGAAGGTCAGTAAGAAAGTCTGTCAGACCTGAGTGAGAGAGGAACACTATCTGACCCCAGCCCCAGGACAGCATCTGTGTCAGCAGCAGCAATGACTGCTTTTAGAGCTCTTGACCCACAGATGGTGGGGGGGAACAAGTGATTGATCAGAGGGGGATTGCAAGGATCTCTTTGCTGATGCTGAGGCAGAATTCTCTTGTTTTGCCCATACTTGGATCTGGGTCACATTCCTGGGTGGTGGTTCTGGGAGGAGGAGCACTGGCATGGCACAGCTTGTGGCAGCAGTGGAGAGAGAATCCTCCTCACAGTTTCAGGGAAAATAAGAGTGCCTGAGGCTAGTCACAGATCAGAGCATAGGCAAGAAGAGGAGTAAACACTCTCCTTTGATCATACCACTTTGGAAGATCTGGAAATTTACAGGTCCTTAGAAGTATCTCTGAAAACAGCTGCACAGAACCCCTGAAACTTGGGACAGCAAAACCTCCACAATGAAAGCAGAGTCCTACCTTGACAACGAGCTATAAATTCAAGTAATTATATGGGGAAATGAGCCAACAGTGGGAAAACAAACAGACTACAGAATCTTACTTTGGTGACAAGGAAGATCAAAACATACAACCCAGAAGAAGACAACAAAATCAAAGCTCCTACATTCAAAGCCTCCAAGATAGATGTGAATTGGTCTCAGGCCATGGAAGAGCTCAAAAAGGATTTTGAAAAGCAAGTAAGAAAAGTAGAGGAAAAATTGGGAAGAGAAATGAGAGTGATGCAAGAAAATTATGAAAAACTAGTCAACAGCTTGCTAAAGCAGACCATAAAAATACAGAAGAAAATAACACCTTAAAAAATAGACTAACTCAACTGGCAAAAGAGGTAAAAAAAAAAAAAAAAGCCTTAAAATGCAGAACTGGACAAATAGAAAAAGGAGGTCCAAATGGTCACTGAAGAAAATAATTCCATAAAAGTTAGAAAAGAGTAAATGGAAGCTAATGACTTTGTGAGAAATCAATACATTATAAAACAAAACAAAAAGAATGAAAGAATAGAAGGCAATGTGAAATATCTCATTGGAAAAACAAGTGACCTGGAAAATAGATCTAGAAGGGATAATTTTAAAATTATTGGACTACCTGAAAGCCACGATCAAAAAATGAAAAGAGCCTAGATATCATCTTTCAAGAAATTATCAAGGAAAACTGCCCTGACATTCTAGAACCAAAGGGTAAAAAAGAAATTGAAAGAATAAAATGATTGCCTCCTGAAAGAGATCCCAAAGGGAAAACTCTTAGGAATATTGTATCCAAATTCCAAAGTACCCAAGTCAAGGAGAAAATATTGCAAGCAGCTAGAAAGAAACAATTAAAGCATTGTGGAAGCACAATCAAGATAACAAAAGATTTAGCAGCTTGTACATTAAAGAATCAGAGAGCTTGGAATATGATATTCCAAAGGTCAAAGGAGTTAGGATTAAAAGCGAGAATCACCTACCCAGCAAAACTGACTATAATACTTCAGGGGAAAAAAATGGACATTCAATGAAATAGAGGACTTTCAAGCATTTTTGATGAAAAGACCAGAGCTGAATAGAAAATTTGACTTTCAAATACAAGAATCAAGAGAAGCATGAAAAGGTAAACAGGAAAGAGAAATCATAAGAGACTTACTAAAGTTGAACTGTTTACCTTTCTATATGGAAAGCCCATATTTGTAACTCATGAGACCTTTCTCAGTATTAGGGTAGTTGGATGGAATACATACCTACATATATATATATATATATATATATATATATATATATATATATATATATGTGTGTGTGTGTGTGTGTGTGTGTGTGTGTGTGTGTATGTATATACACATACATATAGACAGAGGGCACAGAATGAGTTGAATATGAAGGGATGATAACTAAAAACCAAAATTAAGTGGTGAGAGAAGAATATATTGGGTGGAGAAAGGGAACGGTAGAATGTAAAAGCTCAAAAGTTTTTACAATGGAGAAGAGGGCAAGGTGAGAGGGAATGAGTGGACCTTATTCTCCCTGAGTTTGGCTTTATGAGGGAATAACATAAACACTCAATTGGGTATGAAAATCTATCTTACCCTACAAGAAAGTAGGAGGGATGATAGAAGGGAGGACAAATGGCAGGAGGGGGTAATCAAAAGGAAACACTTTTGAGGAAGGACAGGGTCAAAGGAGAGAACAGAATAAATTGGGAAGGGATAGCATGGAGGGAAATATAGTTAGTCTTTCACAACCTGACTACTATGTCAAGTTTTGCACAACTACACATGTATAACCTAAATTGAATTGCTTGCTTTCTTATTGAGGGTGGGTAGGGCAGAATGAAGGGAGAGAATGTGAACTCAAAGGTTTAAAAACTAATGTTAAAAATTGTTTTTACACTCAACTGTGAAATAAGGCATACACTCAATGGAGTATAGAAATCTATTTTACCCTACAAGAAAATAGAGGAGATGGGGATAAGAGGAGGAGGGGTGTGATAGAAGGGAACGCAGATTGGGGGAATTAGAAAGCATGCCATTTTTCAGTGGGGGAGGGGAGAGATGGGAAGAAATTTGTGGAAATAAATCTTGTGAAAGTGAATGTTGAATACTAAAAATTAATTTAAAATAGCAACAGAATGTGTGTGTGTGTGTGTGTGTGTGTGTATGGCAAAAGATCTAGCACTCAACAAATAACAAACTCAAAGGTAGGAAAAAACTAGGTGAATCTAATTTGATCTGGTTATGATTAAACATTATGAGTCAATCTTATGTCAGAAGAAGTACTAATACGTGACCATTGGTGTAGCAAAATGAAATTTTATCAGAATTATAGCTTATCCCAAGTAATTCACACATCACTGTAAATCTTCCACTGAGGTCCCATTCTAATACCTTATCAGCATATTACTCTGGGTTCTCAAGGGTTCTCCCAATTGAGTGCAAGCTGTGATCAAGTCTTAGCAAGCTAGAAAGGTCTTGAGTATGGGCCTACCTTGGACCATGTATTTGTCATCCAGTGAAGCTGAATCTCTCATCCAGCTCTATTCAAACGCAGAAAAGTTCATCACCAAAAGGTTTCCTGCTAAGTAATGAACTTGCTTGGGCACAGCAATCCACAAACCTCACAAGGTTGTGATATGCATCAATGGAACAAAAAGCCACACTGCTGAATAAACTTAATTTTTTTGTTTAATTATAATTGTCAGCTTTTCCCACAATATTTTAAAACATAGTGCTCTTTAATGCCAAATAATATAAACAGCATATCAAAAGCTGCAAACCTACTTCCAAGTGACTCTCACACTGATTTCATGGAAAGCAGCATTTGTATTTTAGGTTTGTGAATTGTCATAAAAGGTCTAAATCCTGTACCAATTCTATTTATTACCTTTGTGGCAAATATTACTGCATGCCTTAAGTTCTGCTCTTCTGAATTGAGGTTATCAGGAATCAACTAAATTGCTCCTGGCTTTCTCATCAAAGACAGGAAATTCATGTACTGCTTGACCTGACTTTATGCCTATCTCATCCTCTTTATGTAGATGCCTTGGACAAGGTTAGTTAAAGACAATTTCATTTTATAGCAACATAAAGCCCCAAGGCTTCAGGATCATAGGTTTGTCTGCATTCCTCAAATCTATGGGCAATGTCCTAATTGCAGGGGAAGGGCTATCGTGTGGATGAGGCAAAGGTGAACTATGGATATAGCTATACATCAGTATTTCCCACCCAGTTCTTCATGAAGGATCTAAAAACCTCTCCAATAAAGGGAATGAAGGAATAAATAACTCAGTTTCTGTTACTAGTTCTGACTGCCAGAGTGTAATCTGGTTATTTTTTTCTAGGAGTCCACCTTGTCCTCAACTCCCACTCCCAAAGTTTTAATACTCCGCTGCTGGTCCAAGGTCTACTAGAATACCGCCCTCACTGCTGATAATGCTGCTAGTTGACATCTGTACCCGAATATCCCCTAAATAAACATTGTTTTTCTCCCTATCAGTAAGTTATTTCATTTGGTCACTTCCTGCATCTTTCTATTAAAACCTAAGTTCTGAGGAGTTTGTCCCTAAAGAATTTCACCAAGTGATATTGAAACCAATTAGAAACAGAACAGTATGATATAGTAGAGTACAGAGTTCCCCACCTCTCACACTTAACAGTTTTATGACTTTGGGTACACAGATTAATCTGTATGATTGGAGGAAGTTACCTACACTGACAACAAATTATAGATATGAAATTTCAGATCCTTCTTATATTTCTCTACAGAAACTAAATACCTTCTCCTTAGACTGAAAATATCTAAATTAGAAGTTTAATCATCCATTCAGACAGAATGAAAAATTGTTTGATATTCAACTATACTTGTCTAAAAGACAAATCTTTTGGTATCAAGGAAATAAAAGAAATTCCCAGATTTATTTAACCTCTATATAACCACATAAAAAATTAACTCTATGCAAACTTTGGTATAAGTCTACTCATTTTATAGGAATGCAAATGAATTTAAGAGATTTTCTAAAAAGACACAACAAAATATTAGTGATAAAGATATTCTCAAAACATTCCCAGTAAAGTACTTTGACCAAAACTACTACTTTCCCTGATGAAACAAAGAAACATAAATATATTGTTCCATTAAACTCTCTCCTAAAAATATAACTGCCTGACACTCATGGATGCAAGAACTCTCTAGATATGGATTCAGCAGCCTGAGGAAGTTATGGCTGAGGTTGCAAACTGCATACTAAAAAGACAGAATAACTTGGAATGTTTTCAGCCAAAGCTTATTCTTGACACTTTGGTGACAAATGATGTTCACAAAGTTATAAATTTTATACTTTGCGACTAAATGATTTCATATAAGCAATTACCCAACAAGGTAAAGATCATCTATTCACAACTGAAGCAAATATGCTTCAAAACCAAATAAACATTTTGAATACTTGGAGTATCCTCAAATTTAGAGGCATCACTGTTTTTGAGAAGCTTTAGTAAATCAAATTATACTATAAAATGTGTTTGACTGTACAGTGCTCAAGATGAAAACTGGATGAAGAGTACATATCCAAGATGCCTCATTTGACAAACCTAAGATCAGGTGAAGGAATTACCTCCAAACTCTCCCATTTTTTTGTCAAGGGCACCACCATACTTCCAGTCACTCAGATTTGAAACATCTTTTTCCAGTCTCCAAATACCACGAGTTACTAAGTCTTCTCCATTCTACCTCCACATTTCTCCTACCTATTCCTTTCTCTCCCATTACTCTGATAATCTTTTAGGTCAGATTCACAATCAACTACCTGGACTGTCACAACCTCATAACTCATCCAGTCTCTCAGTCCCTCTCCCTTCTCCTATCCACCCCACACATACCCAATAACTAAGTTACAGATCTACCTTTCCACATCCCTGTTCACAAATCTTCAATGACTCATTACTTCTAGGATAAACTGTAAATTTCTCATCCTGACATTTAAGTGCTCCACAATCTGGATAAAACTTATATTTCCACTCTTCTCCAACATTTACAAGTCTAGAGGAAACAACTTATCCAAGGTCCCAAGGCTGTGACCTGCATCATTCCCTGTCTTTTATCTGGTGACTTTGGTTTGCCCTCATTCAGATCTCAGGAGACCTGACTTGTCAGTAGTTGGGCATCCCATTCTTACCTTGATTGGCTCATCAAAACTTTACTCCAGCTACTTCTCTTATTTTGGGCTCTAGTTTAGGGCTTCATCCAAAAGGGGTGGAATTGAAAGGTATTCAAAGTATATACTTGAATCAGGTATAGGACAGATGAATTATCCCTACCTGGAATCAATGTGTTAGAGAATAGTAACAAAATTAAGTATCTTAATTTACTACCTCTCATACAGTTAGATGGTAGTTTAATAGTTAGAGCTTATCAAAAACAAATATGATATCATATGATACTGTTAATTGTGCCTTTGGTATTTTCCTCTGCACAGGGCAAAGGTGACCAAATATCCCAGATCATTTTTTTTTTCTTAGCAGTCTCTCTCTGGTGCCTATTCCTCCCTTGGCACCTACAGCTCCATGAGCACTCTCTCTCCCTCTTGCTCCTCATGCACCAGAGAAGGGGAAGATGCCAGCTGCCACCACTACATTCACTCCAGACCTTTCACTGTTCACAAAGTTGATGCTAAAGGAAGGAAATACACAAGAGACGAAAAGACAGCCAAAGTCCCTGATACATGCCTAGCTAGTTGCAGCCTCTGCAACAATTATTTAAGGATGGGGAACGGTTGCATTTTTTTACCTGTCGATGACATGCCAGCTGTAAACTGCCTCTTCTTCTACCATTTGTGGCACCACATATCAGCTATTCTGGCAGTCTCTGAGTGTATCATTCATACCTGGCTGGAATCCAATCCCCAAAGTTCTCTTGTGGTCTGCCAGAAACACAGCACAGCTTCCTCCACAGGGGAAAGGGCACCATTCCCCACAACATGTATTAAGTCTGTTTCACACTTTCTATTTTCCAGCCAAAATGGTCTTACTAGCTGTTCCTAAGACTCTACATTCCATCGTTAATGTGACTTTATATAAGCTTTTTCTCTTGGGCTTTCACCTCTGCTTCCTGGAATCTTTATCTTCACCCAAGATTCAGTTCAAGTGCCACCTCTTACACAGAGGTTTTCTTCACTTTTCCAACCTCTTCTCAGATTACTCTGTATTTAGTCCAGAAGGGTACAGCCCAAGGTCACATAAGTAACAAGCATCGAAGGGAGAATTCTAACCAAGGTCCTTTCACTCTAAATCTAGCTCTTTTTCTCTTGGATAATTGTGCTTCCCTCCCTTCCACAGAATGTGAGTTCCTCAATGTCAGGAGTGATTTTATTTTTTTTCCTTTTTATGCTAAGCACCTAGCATAGTGTCTGGAGCATGGCTACGGTCAGTCATGTCCAGCTCTCAGTGGCCCCACTTTGGAGTTTTCTGGACAAAGATAACAGAATGGTTTGCCATTTTCTTCTCTAACTCATTTGACAGATAAGGGAACTGAGGAAAACAGGGCTAAATAATTTGCCCAGGGTTACAAAAGTAGTACATGTCTGAAGGGAGATTTGAACTCATGAAGATAAGTATTCCTGACTCCAGGCCTAGCATTCTAGCCACTATACCACCTACCTGCCCACACAGCTATATAATAAAAGATTGTATTAAATTTAGAAAGGGATAGAAATAAAATTTTAATAAACTTACTTCATTGCACTCATAATACTACCTAAGTGAAAAGATGATATTTATAAAAATATTAACTGTCCAGATTAACAAAAGAGGAAATAGACTACTCAAATAACCCTTGCTTACAAAAAGAAATTGATATCAACACAATTTCAAAAAACTTTTCCCAAAAAATAGTCAGATCTAAATAACTGGTAAAAACCTCAGTTTCTCATGGATAGACTTCTACCTAAATTAATTTACTTATTCAGTGCCATACCAATCAAACTACCAAAAACTCATTTTGTAGTACTAGAAAAATAATAACAAAATTAATCTGGAAGATAAAAGGTCCAGAGTATCAAGAGAATTAATGAAAAGGAATGCCAGGGAAGGTGGCCTAGCCATACCAAATCTTCAATTGCATTATAAAGCAGCAATCATCAAAACCAGTTGGTACTGGCTAAGAGTGGCAGATCAATGGAACAGGTTAGGTACACAAGACACAGTAATCAATGCCTATAGTAATCGCCTGTTTGGTAAATCCAAAGACTTCTGGGATAAGAACTCAGTATTTGATAAAACTGCTGAGCAAACTGGAAAACAGTATGGCAGAAACTAGGTATAGACCAACATCTCACATTGTATGCCAAAATAAAGTCAAAATACTTACACAATTTAGATATAAAGGCTGATACTATAAGTAAACTGGGAAAACAAGGAATAGTTTACCTGTGAGAGTTATGGATAATGGAAGGATTTATGACCAAACAAGAGATAAAAAACATTATGAAATGAAAAATGAATCATTTTGATTACATTAAATTGAAAAGTCTGTGCACAAACAAAGCCAATTCATCCAAGATTAGAAGGGAAGCAGAAAACTAGGAAAGAATTTTTACAACCAGTATCTCTGATAAAGGCCTCATTCCTAAACTATATAGAGAACTGAGTCAAATTTATAAGAATACAAATCATTCCCCAATTGACAAATGGTCAAAGATATGAAAAGGCAGTATTCAGAGGAAGAAATGAAAGTTTTCTATAGTTATTTGAAAAAATGCTGTAAATCACTATTGATTGGAGAAATGCAAATCAAAACAACTCTGAGATACCATATATATCAGATTGGCTAACCTGATAAAACAGGAAAATGATAAATACTGGGGAAAATATGGGAAAATTGGAACATTAATGCATTGTGGGTGGATTTGTGAACTGAGTCAAGCAATATGGAGAGTAATTTGGAACTATGCCCAAAGGGCTATAAAAATGTGCATGCCCTTTGACCCAGCAATATCACTTCTAGGGATGTATCCCAAATAGATCATGAAAACTGGAGAAGGACCCACATATGCAAAAATATTTATAGCAGTTCTTTTTGTGGTAATGAAGAAGTGGAAACTGAGGAGATGCCCATCAATTGAGGAATGCCTGAACAAATTGTGGTACATGAATGCAATGGAATACAGTTGTGCTATAACAAATGATGTGCAGGCAGACTTCAGAAAAACTTGGAAGGACTTCTATGAACTGATGCTGAGTGAAGTGAGCAGAACTAGGAATACATTGTACACATTACCAGTCACATTGTGTAATGGTTATCTTTGATAGACTTAGCTCTTCTTGGCAATACAAAGATCTAAGTCAACTCCAAAAGACTCATGATGGAAAATGTGATCCACGTTGAGAGAAAGAACTATGAAGTCTCAATGCAGATCAAAGCTACTTGCTCTCTCTTTTTGTTTTGTTTTGTTTCTTCTTTCTCATGGTTCCTCCCAATGGTTCTGATTTTCTTTACAACATGACTAATGTGAAAATATGTTTTATAGGAATGTATATGTAGACCCTATATCAGATTGCATACTGTCTTGGGGAAAGAGAAGAGAAGGGGGGTAGAGAAAATTAAAGACTCAAAAGCTTATAGAAGTGAAGCTAAAAAACTGAAAAGAAATACATTAATTAATTTTAAAAAGAAAGAAAAAAAATTGAACAAGTTGTAATTAAGCTCCCTAAGAAAAGAAACCCATAACCAGATTGGATTTACAAGTGAATTCTCTCAAACATTTTAAGAATAGTTAATTCTAATACTAGATAAGTTATTTGGAAAAATAGGTAAAGAAGGAGTTCTACCAAATTCCTTCTCTTGCACAAGTGTGGTTTTCATGACTAAATAAAGAAAAACAAAAAGAGAGAAAGAAAACTACAGAGCAATATCCTCTATGAATATTGATGCAAATACTGAACAAAAAAACAAAATATTATATTACTGGGAATCCAAACTGATTCAAAATTAGGAAAACTGTAAACATCAATAACAAAAAGAACAAAAATCATTTGATTGTAGTAAAGATTTTTAACAAAATACAATATTCATTCCTATTAAAAATACTAGACAGCAATAAATGGAGCTTTTTTTAAAGTGTTAAGTATTACCTATCAATAACCAAGAGCAAATATTATCTGTAATGGGGATAAAATAGAAACCTTTCCAAAAAGATCAGGAATAAAGCAAGGCTTTCCATCATCACCATTATTATTCAATAGTGTGCTAGAAATTCTACTTACGGAAATAAAAAAGAAATCAAAGCAATAAGCAAAAGCAGTAAGAAAACAAAAATAACATCTTTGAAGGCAGTGTGACAGAATACTTAGAGAATCCTAGAAACTCAACTAAAAACCTAATCCAAACAACAGCTTCAGCAAAGTGGCAGCATACAGAGTAAATTTACACAAAATCTATATTTCTACATATTACAAACTCCAGTAGGAAGAGATAGAGATATTCTATTTAAAATAATTATAAATAGTTTAAAATATTTTGGAGTTTACCTTTTAAGATACATAAAGGAACTTTTTGAACACAATTATAAAACACTCCACACAAATAAAGACAAAGAGCTAAATAATTAGAGAAATATTAATCACTCATGAATAGGCTGAGTCAACATAATAAAAAGACAATTCTGTCTGAATTAATTCACTTATTCAGTGATACACCAAGCAACCTACCAAAGAATTATCCTATAGAGTTAGAAAAAAATCATAACAAAATTCTTTTGGAGGAACAAAAGGTCAGTAAAATCAACAGAATGAATGGGAAAGGATTGAAGAAAGGTAGCTTAGCTATCCCAAATCTCAAACTGTACTACAAAGTAGTAATTGCCATCATCATCAAAACAATATGGTATTGGATAAAGAACAGAATGGTTGATTCACAGAAATAATTTATCACAGTAACCTAGTGTTTGATAAATTCAAGCACCTAAGAGTTATTGGGGTAAGAACTCACTGTTTGACAAAAACTGTTGTGAAAACTAGGAGGTCATCTGGAGAAACTAATTTTTGGACATTGGATTTAGACATAAAGGATAGTGTCATAGGAAAATTAGAGGAGCATGGGAAAAATTACCTCTTAGATCTATGGAAAAGGGAAGTGTTCATAACTAAACAAAAAACAGAGAGGATCATGAATGGTAAAATGGATAACTTTGGTTACATTAAATTAAAAGTTTTGCACAAACAAAACCAATGTAGCCAAAATTAGAAAACTGGAAACTGGGGAAAATTTGCAGCAAATTTCTCTATTAAAAGTCTAATTTCTCAAACCTATAGGAAATTGAGTCAAATATGCAAAAAAAATGAAACAAAAAGAACAATCCTCAAATTGATAAGTGGTCAAAGAATATGAACAAGTCATTTTCAGAATAAGAAAGCTAAATCAGTACTGATTAGAGAGATACAAATTAAAGCAATTCTGAGGTACCAGTTCACATCCATCAGATTGGCTAAGATGACAAAAAAGAAAGATGCTGGAGGGGATGTAAAAAAGAAGCGTACTAATGAACTGTTGGTGGAGTTATGAATTGGTCCACTCATTCTTGGGAACAATTCTAAGCTAAGAGGGTGAGGGGAAGGCTGCAGATAGGAAGAGAATTTGAAACCGAAAATATATTTCTAAATGTATCCTCATTAATTTTGAGGAAAGCAGTTTTTTTAAATGAGGGTCAGAGAAGTGAGAGTGTAATTCAGGGACTGATCAATAAGGTCCACTTGTAGTATAATGCATATTTGTTGAGCCTGCCTCTGAAAGTCTGTGATGACATGGAATGAAGGACTTCATGCTACGGCTCTCCACTGTGGAGCATTTTTATGCATTCTGTGACTATTTCTTGTCCTTTGTGAAGAAAAAGTCAGTTGACTGATTGATAGTAAGGAAAGATTAATTAACTGATAGAGTGGTGCTAATCTTTGATATCTGTGATACTGAGTTAATGAACACTGGTGATTGATATGTAAGAATGCAACTGAATGAGGTTTTGAGCCAATAGCATTGGAAAAATCCTAACCCCTCAGTGACACTTCTAAAAAACCCTGACGGGATGATATATTTGCCTTTAGGGACTTGTCACCTGTCAGAATTTCCAAGAAAAATAATTGAATTAATGTGTTGAGTTGTTTTTATACATACTACTATGACATACATAATACACAAACTATTTTAAGAAGTTCTGAATAAAATAAACAGAGAACTTTCTCTCCCTCTACTAAAAAGAAGGGTGCTTAAACCTTAATGCTTCACTAGCTCATAAATTACTGGATCAAAGATATCATTGAATAATTTCTACTTTTTTCTTCTTTTAAAATGTAATAATATGGAAGCAGCCCCAGTCTCAGACCCTCACTAGCAGTGTGATCCTGAATAATTCACTTAACCTCTTTTAGCCTTGATCCATTGGAGAAAGCAATGGCAAACCACTCCAGCACCTTTGCCAAGAAAACTTCATACAGGATGACAAAGAACGAGACACCGACCAACAATAGAGAGCTGTGGGGCAAGGGGGCGCGGGGAGGGGACTACTTAAGTTTGCTGCTGTTAGAATGAGAAAGAATGGAAAAGCGTGTCTAGGCCAAATGAAAATGGCCACCAGGAAAAACCCTAAGGTTCCAGCAAATAATTTGGCCAACAAAGCAAAGTAGACATTTGGCATGGACCCTGATCTTTCCACCCAGGTGTGATGCTAACTCTGATTTCCTTAGAGGTCTGTCTTTCTCTTCTATTACAGAATTTACTATTTCATCTCTTCAGAAAGCTCCCTGATTTTTTATTCAAAACTTCTGTCTAGCATAAAAGGAACATTAAGGTTTTCTTCTCTAGGCAAGAAAAAGGCTGTCAATGAGAAGAACGTGGTAGAATTATGACAAAAGAGCTCTCTATAATTGGCTCAGCATTTTTTTTCCCAAGGAGCTGATAACACATGTTCTTAGGGACCTTGTAGGTGATGAGGTGACATTACCCACCCTTTATAGATACAAGTATAGATACTTGCCTGAGGCAAGTTGTAGAGGGGAAGTCCTTTGCCCAAGGAATATATTCAGGGCTGCTACTTCTCATACACGGGAAAAAAGTCACCATTCAAGAACCCAGAAGAGAACAAAGAAGTTTTTAAAAAGAAGTTAGAATAAATGTATAGTTTTTGAAGTTGTTAAGGAAGCAAAAGTGAACTAATTGAATTTTACAGTAGAATAGTAGTGTGGAGTCTAGTAAAGACACAAATGCACACTTAATAGTCAGTTGAATAGGCAATTTGGGACCAGCACAGGAAGTTGGATAATACAGCCTCACGCGAATGTGAAACTTTTTAACCTGGGAGGTTTAAAGTACCCAAGGGAAGCACAGGAAAATCATGAGGTTCCCAAACAAAAATAAGAGTTGGTTAAATAGTGTGTTTGTTTATATTTATGATGTTACTGAAGTGGTGCCCTTTACAACTTATCGATCATTTGGAATGAAGAAAACATAATCTGAACTGAGTTTTTAAATAAGGGCAAGATTATTACAAATGTAGATGGGGAAATAAGAAAATTCCTCCCAGAAATTCATTTTATCACCAACTTTACTCAGATGCAAATAGTATATAAAGTAATGAATACCAGTCTTAAAAGAATACTGAAAAAGAAAATTACATGACCCTTGAATATAATGACTTCCTCTTCCCAGAATTCATAGAATACTTTACTTTGAATTTCTCCAATGCACTTATCATATATAATATTGTATTATAATTAGTTATATGGGTATAGAGGCAGATAGTGTAATATAGTGAGCAGAGAACTGAACTAGAAGCTAGGAGCATGTTAGTTCAAGATCTGCCTCTGACACACACTAATTATATGACTCTAGGCAAGTCACTTAACTTCTCAGTGTTCTAGCCAACTCTCACCACGAATTACAGAGAAAATAATGACCTGCATTGACAGAGGGAATATTCTCACCTAAGAATACCTTCCGGGGAAGTTTGCAAGCCCTGTATGTATACCACAATCCCACAGCACAGACTACAATCCTACACTATTATCCCTTCTCTTCTCTCTAGTAACTTTTCAGAAGCCAGAGTCCAGCACTGCCCCAGGACCTGAACTTCATTCAAAGCCCTTCTGCAGCACTCCAGAAGCCATTTTCGGTCATTCCTATCAAACACTTCAGTGAGATGGGACTCTTGGTTTCCACAAAAACAGCATCATCACTTGCCAAGAAGTTGAATCTTAAGGGGAGAACTTAAATAATATAATCATCTTTCTCCTTCAATTGAAAAATAAGATATTTTGCCTGGACTCATTCCCCAATGATTAGCATACTCCCATCCCCTTATACGTTCCTCATTTCAATGATTCTGAGCCCCAATTTATCAATTTCAACATCAATATATAAATCCTATTACCTATTCCCAGTTATGATTCCTTACTCCCATCCCCCTAGACTATTCTCCAACAATGTCTCTCCAAAACTACTAACCCCTTCAACTCTCTCTGGAATGTTTGTTCCATCATTGACAACATATTACACCATTAACAAGATAAACTCAAATGGGCACATGGCAGACAAAAAGGGTAATGCTATAAATAAATTAAAGGAATGAAGAAGAAATTACTTTCACAACTATTAACAGGAGAGGAGTTTCTGACCAAACAAATGAGAAACAGAATCAAAGAAGATAAAACAGACAGTTTTGTTTATATAAAATTTGAAAGGTTTTTGCAAAAACAATACCAATGCAGCAAAATTGGAAGGGAAATAATTAAATGGAGAAAATCTTTGCAATATGCTTCTCTGGTAAAGGTTCTATTTTCAAAATTTATAAAAAATTGATCAAAATGTATAAGGATGAGAGCCATTCTCCAACTGATAAATGTACAAAGGGTGTGAAAAGGCAGCTTTCAAAGAAAAAAGTCATTCTATATATAGCAATATTCAAATTTAAAACTCCAACTTGATAATATTTAGAGGAATGTGAAAAGGCAACTCAGAGTTTCCACATCACACCCATCATTTTGGCAATTTCAAAAAAAAAAAAGAAAAATGACAAATATTCAATAAGTTGTGGGGAAACAGGCATATTAATATACTATTGACAGAGCTGTGAATTTGGAAAGAAATTTGAAATGGTGCCCAAAAATTTATTAAATTTATTTATTGCACTGTACATAGAATTATATTCCCTGATAGACCCTGATAGAATTATATTCCAAAGAGATCAAAGAAAGAGTGAAAGGACTTCTTTGTACAACACACACACACACACACACACATATATATATGTATATGTATATATATATATATATATATATATATATTTACTCTTTTTGAAGAGGCGAAGAATTAGAAACTGAGGAATTATCCATAAATTTGAGAATGGCTAAGCAGACTACATAATATATAATGGATTATATAATGGATTACTGTTGTGCTATAAGAAATTGTTAAGGAGATGACTTCAGAAAAAACCTGGAAGATTTTTATGAACTGTTGCAGTGTGAATTAAGTAGAATCTGGAAAAATGATTTATACTATGAGAACACTGTAAAAGCAACAACTTTGAAAAAAATTAAGACTCTGATCAATAGGATAGCTAAACATGATTCCATCATTAAATATGCCACAAACTTCCTGACAGAGAAATCTCAAGGTGTAGACATATTCTGGCTGTCCAAAAGTATAGGTTGAAACATGTACAAGATATCTGAAAGTCTTAGTCCTATTTTACACTTTAATAGCTCAATGTTTTGGATATGGCCAATGAAGAAATTTGTTTTATTTGATTATGCATATTTGTAACAAATCTTTTTTTTATCAAATGGGAGAAAAACAATAGAGAGAAAAATTACTTTTTGTTCATTTTAAAAATTAAATTTTTAAAGAATAAAATTGATCTAGCACATTCTGGAAAAAGAAGGCAAAGTAGGTGGTCTAGACATCCTGTAGTAAAAGAGAGTGAAGATAACATGGTGAGAAAAAAAGGAAAGGACTGGAGTGAGAGAAGGACATCTTTGAGAAGACAGATCAAAAGGAAGTCTTCAGTAATTATTAATATCTTTATTGATTCATAAAATAGTATTAGAAATGATATTGAAAATATTAGCTCATTTTATCAGAATATAAAAAATAGACCAGAAAGTCAATAATTCTGATCCATGATACAACCCTGAACCATTTGAAATATTTTCTAGTACCTTAACTCCATAGCTTACACAAAACTGGAATATAATGAATATGTGCTCATTTGATGAAAATAATATTTTTGTAGGTGAACTTTTTTGAGACTAAAGAAAAGAACTTTAAAGAAGGCAGCCAAAATTCCCACTTTGTTATTAGAAATGTATGACTATCCCACAGAAAATAATGAAATGAAATATCACCAAGCAAAAGTTCTTCAAATCAAGGGCAAATATATTATTCTCTTATGTGAATATCATTAGTATGGAGAAGATAATAAAATATTAAATAGCTATTTCACCAAGCCCTACATGTGAATAGGCTTCCCAAATCTAGATATTTTCAACCAGATTAGTCTGGAATACTGAGTCAGGAAGCTATTTAGTAGAAAAATAAAAGATATTTTCCAAAGATATTCCAAATAATCTGAAAATAGCAAATTAAATTCAGCATTATAATGACCATGGCTCATGTCCATTCACATGGAAACTCACAGAAATATAAACAATGAGACACTGAAATAATCCAATAGAATGATCAAAAGCAAAAGCTTCATTTTGATGATTCTTTCCAAAAATGTAAAACTTCTACATAAAGTGTGAATCAACAAAACATTGCCAAGTCTGTACTGAATTCATTAATGAATCCATAAACCATGGGGATACTATCTTTATTGCTGACTGTCTTCATCTGGTTCAAATTCATTCTTCAGAATCTTCTTCCTTCTCCGTAGTTGCCACCCTGAGAAATCTCAGTCCTAGGCTCCTCTTTCATTGGTGGTTACCTCCCCAGGACAAACATTTTAGGAAGGGCCTCAGCAATTCTTCACCTCACTCATTCTAGACTCTGCAGTTTTGTTTAGCTCAGTACATCATCCCCACCCAGATACCCTTCTTCCCCTCCATCTTTCTCCTGTTCCTGTTTGCATATTATGTTCTCTTGAATTAAGCCTTTAATAAATGTTATAAGTAATCATCTATCATCTATCAGCAATGCATTTTTCTTTCCATTTTTCCACTTAAAATGGAGATTCTTCTATTGCACAAGGTACACCTGAAAAGGACCCTAGAGGTCATCAAATCCAAAGCCCTTATTTTATAAATAAAGAAACTGAGACCCCCCCAAGGTCACACAGGTTGTAAGTTACCCATACCAAATCCAAACCTAGACCCTCCAAGTTCATCACTCTTTCTCCCTTTCCACATTGCATCTCTAAGCTCTGAAAACAGATAAACTATAGAATAATGTTAAAGGAATGCCAACAACAGAGGAAGAAATGCTTACTTGAACAGAAGTTTATGGAAATGCTACTTGTTTCACCTGGCGTAAGAGAACCAGAAAGTGCACTGAATGAAAAAGTGCCATCTTTTATTCTTTTGCCTGCATAATTTGTGTCCAAAATCCATGATACATCTTGTTTTGATGTGCTAGTCAGGTGAAGAACCTGTAACAGCATAAAAATTCAGGAAATTACATGATAAAGTAAGATAGACAATCAGAATAATAATTCTCAATTTCTGTATAGCATCTTTTTTATCTTCCAGAATGGGAGCTGTGCAGTTGCGTGTGCCTGAAGAAATAAGAGGAACGAGAAAGAAGTGACAGGTTATTCTCCAAAGAGATTTATAATCTGTAGGTTTCCAATGGTAAAAATAATGGCCATAATTTATATAGAACTTTATAAAGTTTACAAAATTCATTCTCCACAAACACCCTGTGAAGTAGGTAGTATTTATTTCATTGGTTCCCTCCATCATCTTTTGAAGGAGGAAGATATCATTGAGGCAAATCAAGAAAATATAAGCTATTTTTCTCATAGTCAGAGAGAGTTCTCTGAACTGGATGTTTCTCTGCAACCTGCTCTCTCCTATCTTCTAGCCTTTGCTCACCATCTCCTATGCCTCTGTGAATATAAAAACTTCAGGAAATTTGAGTTCTTGTTCAATGTTTTTATGTAACTACATGTATATAGTGAGAACAGTACCTGTTTTATGTAGATGGAGCTGGTCCTTTAACACAGAGAGAGGTCAAACTTATAAGGCCCACAAAACTCATAAGCGTGATCAACATCTAATTAAAATATTATTGGGAATGTTTAACAAAATGGATACTTTCTGTTTAAAACATGTGCAAAGATGTCTGTGCTTCACCAAGGGTATTTTAGTGAAACTATAAGACAAGCACAAGTTTTCCAACATTATTTTCAAAGGTAGACTAAATCTTTATGAATATACAATGGACTGAAAGGTCTAGACTATAAAATAGCTTGCTGTCTCTAATGGAAATTTGTTTTTTTTTAAAGCATTTGACAGTGTAGAATAAAATACTGACTTGAAAATTCTCCTCAAGGAAGATATATACTAAATAAATATAAAATTACACAAGATTCTATAACAGATGCAACTATGAAAATAAGCAACTGTTCAATAATCTCGTAAGTATTGACCTTAAGTGAGGTATCAAACAGGGAGGCAGCTGTTCACCTAATATGTTTTCAGTATCGTGGAAGATGTTCTACAAAGATTTCAAATAAAATAAAGCTTTCCTGTTCATATTAAGGCTCTTCAAAAGCCTTTATTTAAAAATTTATGAGGCCAATTTAATTGCATCAAATCCTAAAACTCTGTAAAATATTCCCAGATCTCTCCATAGTACTGGGAAACAGAATTGATCTAACCACCTGCACTAGAAAAGCAGGAGATGAAAAATGACTACTGCCCAGATTACAATATGTAGCTAAATAGTCAGCTCATTCCGTTAGTCCAAAAATGAATATATTTTGGACAGGAGTCAAACTGAACTGACCTCAAAATTGAGAAGGAAGGAGAGATTGGGTTGGATGAACTTAGGTAACTTAGCCATGCTCTCAAAAATGCCAAATTGCTTATTTTGTTACAGAAAAAGTATCAATACCCTCATAGCAAACACTCAAAATGGAACCATAATTTAGACATACAGTGATATCATAAACAAAATAGAGGAGTAAGGAAGAAATTGCTTTCCAGATCTATCAAAAGGAAAACACTTCACAACCAAACAATGCATAGAGATGATCTCAGGATATAAACTGAGTGATTTTGATTACAACAAAACAAATCCAACTAAAATCAAAAGGGAAGTAGATTAAATCGAAAAAAAATCTTTGAAGTTTCTCTGAGAGTGCTCTCCTTCCTATGATTCATTAGAAATTGATACAGATTTATAAGTGATTTTTCCAACTGCTAAATGTTCAAAGAATATGAACCGGTGGTTTTCAAAGGAAGACATTCGAACTATCAATAACCACATGGAAAAATGTTTCAAATTACTAATAGAGAAAAGTAAATTGAAGTTTCTCTAAGGTCCTGCTTCACATACATCGTAACTGCAAAACTGACAAAAAGGGAAAGTGACATATGCTCGAGGGGTTATGGGGAAAGAGACAAATTATAAACTATTAGAGGAACTGTGAATTGATACAGTCATTCTGGAAAGCAATTTGGAAATGTAACCCCAAGAAATCATTAAACTATGCATATTCTTTGATCTAAAAATACAACTACTAAGTCTATAACCCAAAGAGAGCAAAAGAAGAGGAATGTACATGCACAAAAATATATATGTATTTTTTTTGTTCGGTAATGTCTAACCCCATGGAATTTTCTTGCCGAAGATACTAGAGTGGTTTACCATTTCCTTCTCCAGTGTGTCCCCATTTTACAGATGAGGAACTGAAGTAAATAGGGGTTAAATGACTTGCCCAGAATCATTTAAACTTAGATCTTGCTGACTGCAAGTCCAAGGTTCTATCTATCCACTCCAGCACCTAGCTGCCCAAAAGATATTTATAACAATACTTTATTGTTACTAAGAAATTTCACATAAGTTGAAGTATTGAGTGAATTATGGTATATAAATATGATGGAAAAAAATTATACCATATGAAATGACGAAAGGGATAGCTTCAAAGAAACCTCAGAACACTGGTATGTAGAGTGATGTGAGCAGAATTAGAAGAAAGGTTGCAAAGACAAACAGTTTTGAGAGAATTAAGAACTCTAATCAATGCAATGATCAATCAAGATTCCATTGTACCAATGAAGAAGCATGCTACCCACTTCTTGACAAGTGATAGTATCAGGATACACAATGAAGATATATATATGTTTTTGGACATGCATAATCAATGCAGAAATTTGTTTTTCTTGACTATGCATGTTTGTGATAAAGGTTTTGATATATTTTGTTTTTAAATTTCAGTGGGGTAGAGGAGATTATGTTGCAGAGGGAGAAAAAAAGATTTTTGAAGATTAAAAAATTAAACTAAAAAATAGAAATCATGGACTACTTTAATCGCAGAAGAATTCCAATTACAAATTACTTAAAAGTCTTTAAAAAAATACTGGCTATAAGCAGGCTATAATATGTTCCAGTGACAACTTTTATGGGAAAAGTAATATAAAAGACATTACTAAATATGGGTGTATGTATACACACATATTCATACACATGCATATATACACATGTACACAGATATGTGTATATATAACAAGTATCTCTTTGTGCTGGGTACTATGTTAAGCACTGGAAATACAAAAAAATGTAAAAACATGAAAAGGAATTCACAGTCCAACGGAGGAGATGATATACACACATTTGTATACCAAAAAAAGAGAGATATATGCAGACTAAATTGGAGCTAATCACTAGCTAGAAGGTCACTATTTTATGGAATATTGAAAAAGGCTTCATGTAGAACACAGGATTTTAGCTGAGCTGCACTTATCAGGCATACACTTTTGAAGCAATTTGGCAACTGCTTGTTTTATAGTCAGAGAGGAAACCTGAGGACTACAGTGGTATACCTAAAGTATTGAAAGAATGAAAGACAAACTTCTGGTACGTTCTGTGGATCTCCTACAGAAGATTTATGGAAAGACAAATAAGAATCACAGCCAGTGGGAAGATCTGGAGGGGATACAATTTGTACCAGTGAAGACAAATACCACGAGGCAGGAGAGCACAAATTACCAATCATTTTAACATTTCCTGTTTTCCCAAACTTCACACATGCACACATACACACACATACACACACCAATCACTCTGGAATTCTTCTCCATCTGCCTCCACTTCTCTGAAGAAAATGTTCTGGTTGAGGAGATACAAAGGTTAGATGCGTCACTCATGCTTCAGGAAAGCCTGATGTGGGAGAGTCCATTAAGCTTTAGTTCTTATTCCTATAATCATGTTACCTTTTCCTTGGACAAAAACCTAAAAAGACCGATTACTCATTTGGATAAGTACAATAGTACAGATACCACATATGTGAAAGAAGGATATTCCCCATCTTCATGATCTACTTACTCTGGGACCTAATCCATCAAATAACCAAAACAGGTTTTCTTCCAATGGTACTGATTTAAACTTGGAGGTGGAAAAATATGGATTTTTCAATTCTTGAATTCAGCAATAGAGTATACACTTGACAAAGGTCAGATGTAGAGTTGTCATTTCAGTTTCAACGTTTCTATATAATTTAAAACATTTAACATTATATTTTGCTCCATATAGTATTATCTCAGGTCTTCTCTCCCATATAGTATTCTTTCCTGATGTATATAGATTATTTTCTATTGAAGATGTGAAAATGTTTCTCACAAATGCCTATTATTCTTTGATATTTGAAAGGATTATGATCTCACAGTTGTTTTAATTTCTTGAACAGCACTCATCACAAACCATGTTTTCTTATAAATCAAAAAAAAAAAACAACTCATGATGGAAAATGCCATCCACATCCAGAGTAAAAACTATGGAGTCTTAATACAGAGAAAAGCAGACTATTTTGTTTTGTTTTCTCTCCCATGATTCCTCCCATTAGCTCTAATTCTTCTGTACAACATAACTAATATTAAAATAGGTTTAATAGGAATGTATATGTAGAACTTCTATCAGATTGCATGCTGTCGTCAGGAGCGGGGAGAAAAAGGAGGGAGAGAAAGTTTAAAACTTATGGAAGTGAATGCTGAAAACCAAAAATAACTAAATTAGCTTCTAATAAATAGATAGGTAGATAGATGAAAGATAGAGAGATGGATAGATAGATAGATAGATAGATAGATGGATAGATGGATAGATGATAGAGAGATAGATAAATAGATAGATAGATGAGAGAGAGAGAGAGAGAGAGATGATAGAGAGATAGAAGAAAACTTGGAGGACATCAAAGAATTTTCCAAATACATTCAATCCACTGTGCTCCTATTATTTGATACAGAGTCCAGTTCATCACTCACTAGAGTGTCTATTCAAAATATATATACTGAGACATGGAGTCAAGATGGCAAAGTAAAGGGTCACAGCTGCCAAACTTTACCCAAACCCCCTCCTAAAACATGACCACAGAAGTTACCTCTCTCCTGACTTTCTTTCTTCTGGGATACTTTTAAAATCTGAGAGTTAGCATAGTTGTCTTAGTGTGTAATCATGTTTTTTTATTCTTGAGTGGCTTTTCAGTCACGTCCAAGTCTTTGTGATTCTTTTTGGGGTTTTCTTGGCAAAGATGCTGGAGTGGTTTGCCATTTCCTTCTCCAGCTCATTTAACAGATAAGGAAATTGAGGCAAATGGGGTTGAGTTACTTTCCCAGGGTCACACAGGTAGCAAAATTCTGCGAATAGATCGGAACTCCTGACTCCAGGCTTGGAGTATGTATTGAGCCATATAGCTGCCCATAATTATTTTAATATATGACTATGACATTTGCAAAAACAGGACAGGAACTAGACTTGTGATTACGTTAGTCTAGGGAGCTTCCAGCGAGGAACTTCCTCCAGCAACACAGGTCAAGACCTTCTGTGCACCTTAGATTCTTAGAAAGTTGCCTAGAGCACTTAGAAATAGAGTGACTTACCAGAGTCAGACAGCTAGTGTGTGTGTCAGAGATTGGATATGAATCCAAACCTCCCTGACTTCGAAGCCGCCCTCTGGCTACTATGCCATGCTTCTCATTTTAAAAAGTCTAGTAAATAAATGGAATTATAAACTAGAACGATACAGTGGAAAGAGCACTGACTCTATAGTGAAAATAACTGGGTTCAAATCATGCCTCAGATATCTAATACCCATGCAACCTTAGGCAAATTATTTAAGTTCCCTGGAATGGAGGCTCCTCAAATATAAAATGGAGTTAACTAAATGGTCTCAGAGATCCCTTCTGGCTCTAGGACTATGATCTGTCAGTTTTGATAAGTCTCACAATAAAACAGAGGAGCTTAAATACTCATTCATATTCTCCCAAGCAAGTGAAGTTCTAATAAGAGATGAAAGGATATTAGCAGTTGAGATATAACTATGTCAGAACACATAAGACACAAGTGGATCATCTTCTTTAATTTGTTTTTCCACTGCTTAAATCTCATATTTGGGAGTTTCTTCTTAGAGCAGAAGCACAAGCTGTCAGGGTCCAGGGATGGGGAAAGGGAGTAATAAAGCAGGGCTAATATATTGTTTATTTGATGAATATGAGTCTGCATTTTACAATGCTTAATCTTTTTTCCACATATATGTATATGTATATATATATATACATATACATATATGTGTGTGTGAGAGTGTGTGTGTGTGTGTATGGGTATGTCAATGAGAAAACATAATAATTTAGATTATGGTGTTGCCATATTATAGGATCTTAGAAGTTTGCCTAGGATACTGAAAGATTAAATTATTTTTACTGGGTCATACAATATGTGTCAGAGGCAGGACTTGAACCTAGGTCTTCTTGAGCCCAAGGATGCCTTTATATCTAACATAGTATATGGCATCTCTAAGAATGTAACTTTCTAAGGGTAGCTTGGTGGTACAGTGGATAGAGCACAAGCCCTAGAGTCATGAAAACCTGAGTTCAAATTCAACCTCAGATACTTACTAGATATGTGACCTTAGGCAAGTCACTTAACCTTGATTGCCTCCAAAAGAATATAAGTTGCAACTCTCTGCGACTATCAGTCACAGGACTTGCTTTGGTAGGGGATGTTTGCTCACTGGAACTTCTCTATTAATACCTTTTAATGAAGAAATCACAGGTCTAATTAAAATATAGATACCTAGAATACATACCTACATATACACATATTTATTCATCCTGTATTTTATGGTTGTTATGTCTCATTAAATACTTAGAATATTTTTAATATTCACTTTTTTTACATATTAAAGCAGATATTAGGCATAATACTAATATATTTATCCATTTAACAGATAGATAGATGATAGATAGATATAAAACAAACAGTACAATTCCTCAAAGATCACTTTCATTATGTAGTATTTAAAAACACACAATAAATTAAAAGTTATACACATAAACACTATTATAAAAATGACTTAATTTTGTAGCCCTACCTGATTATTCTGGTTTTCATTAGAAGAATCCAATGTTATATTACTTGAAGGAACTTCAAAGGAAAATTCTGTATTGGATAATTTTAGTGGCGGCTGTAATACTAAGAAAAGGAAAACATTATCATATTGATCATTCATAATACCAGCACATTACTAATTTACAAAGTATCATTCAATTGAAAAAATGTAAGCCAAACATATTAATATGTGATCTTAGAACCAGAACATTTTTACTTCTATATCACCCCTAAGGTTCCTCTAAGTTTCCTTCTAAATACTAATTTTTGTACTCTATAAGTGATCAATCTACCAGCATGCATTTTTTGAGTGCCTACCCTGTGTCAGGCACTGTACTAGGCACCTGACTTAAAATATATCCTCCAGTAGTTGGAGACACAAAGAGAAATGGAACCATCCCTGACTCAAGGAGCTTATATTCTGTCAGTAAAGACAACATTTATAAGCCTAAATAAAATATGTACAGAAAATGACCAAGTTAATTAAGGGCAGAGGAAGACGTTCATGGATGGCAACATCAAGAAAGGTCACATGTATGAGGAGAACCTTAAACTGGGTTTTGAAGAAAATTAAGAATTTCAATTTGCAGAGGAGAAGATGGCATACATTCTAGACTAATAAAGAACATACATTTAAAACCAAGGTCAGAGCATGGTGTATGATAAATAAATAGCAAGGAGGCTAGCTTGGCAGGACTAGAAAATGCAAAAAGAGTAATGTATAATGACTGGGAAGATAGGTCAGAGTCTGGCAGTAAAGGGTTTTATATGCTAAAAAGATTTGTCTGTATTTGATCTTAAAGGTAATAGGAAATCACTGGAGTTTATTAAGTAGGAGAGTGATGTGGTTAGATCTGTGCTTAAGGAAAATCACTTCAGCAGTCAGGTGGAGGATAGATTGGACAGGGAGGAGACTTGAGGAAGTGACACTTGTTAGAAAGTTATTGAAATGGTCCAAGGAGAGGCAATGGGGGCTTGAAATAAAATGGTGGCTGCATGAGTAAAGAAAAATGGTCTGATGCAAGAGATGTAGAGGAAGATATAGCAAGATGTGAGAGGTGAGGAAAATAATAATGAGGCTCAGAACTACCTAGAAATGCTTCGAGCGTGTGATAGACTGTTAATTAAGATCCAGCCTAGATAACTTCAGAGAGTTTTGCCATCAAAAGTTTGGCTACCAGTTAACAACTGTCTATAGACACAGGAACTAAAAAAAGACACCCAGTGAGAAGTAGAGAAGCTCTGATATGACTGGGAAAATTCATTGACATTGATTAAATCTTAAGGATTTGAAATAATAAATTGTAATGGAAAGTCACATAAAATTAAGAAAACAAAATTAGGAGAAAAGCATCTTATTTACTTCAAATGAAGTCAGACCACAAATTAAAGAAAATACTGAAGTTTATCATGTTGTAAGTACATTCACACTCACAGTTTTATAATTCATTCTTTGATTTCAGAACTTACAAAAGTAGTGATGGACCTCTGCTAACACCAATTCTTTGATCTCATTCCCCTCCAGTCTTCTCCCTAAGATTGCCTCCACTATCATCTTCAACCACTCCCTAAAAGCTGGTTCCTTTCCTCTTACCTACAAACATGCTCATGTTTCCCCCATCTTGAAAAAATCCCTCACTAGATTGTACCATCCCCTCTTCCTCCAACTCTGCTTCTGACACTGTCACTCTATATCTGCCTTCCTCTTTTCAGTTAAAGTCTGTAAAAAATAATCTGTATGACATGTTTCTATTTCTTCTCCTCTTACCCTCTTCTAAACATTCTCCCCATTCTGGCTTCCAACCTTGTCATTCATTTGAAACTGCTTGCTCTAAAATTACAATCTGCAATATGTGGCATATAAACTTGCACGAATATCCCTTGTCTTTTTCTGGTTGACCACATCCATGAGTCAGCACCTGGATCCTTTGGAGAGGATAAAATTCCTGACTGAGTTAAAAGGAGTTCTTTCTTTGGTATGACACAGAAGGCCCTGAGGGGTCCCTTCACTCACTTCTCAGACATGAAAGCAACAAAAGGGCCAACTGCTATGTCAATTAAAAGAAGATTCTCCTTCCAAATGACTCTCTTCCATTGAATCTCCAGATAGAATAACTATGAGACTTCATATGAGGGAGTAGAAAGGACTGGTCTTTCTCTGCATGGGCATCATGATATTAATACCTATGTGGAAACTAGGGCAGCGGACTTTAGCCTAGGCCCCTGACTGCCTTTTCCTGTCTTTGGTTGACATCAGTTTCAAAGTGGATGGGTTCAGCTTAGAAGTAACTGTGAGTTGGAGAAATTCTGGGTCTCTATGGTGGGAGCTCATTCTTTTTGAAAGCCCTGTAGCCTTTAACACTGTATATCAAGTTATTCTCCTTTATACTCTCTTTACTCTAGGTTTTCTAGACAGTGCTCTCAGCTGGTCCCCTTCCTAGCTGAATGACAATTCCTTCTCAGTCTCCTTCGCTGAATCTTCTTCCAAGTCACAGTCACTAACCGTGGATATCTCCAAATCTCCATCCCAAGCCCTCTTCTTTCCCCATACACTATCTTGCTTGATGATCTCATCAGCTAATGTGTGTTCAATTATCATCTCTAAAATAATGAATCCCAAATCTCTATAGCCAACCCTAATTACCCCCCAGTGCTTGGTCCCATATTACTAACTCCATTTGGGATATTTCAAACTAATTTTCCCTTAAACATCTTTTCTCCAAAGCTCATGCCCATTATGAATTTCTCCATTACTGTTAAAGATAACCACCAAAACTCATGGTCACACAGATTTGCAACCTTAGTCTCATTCATGAGTTCTCACTTTCACTTAGCCCACATATCAAGTTAATTACCTCTTTCTACCTGAATGACATTTCTTGTAACATCCCCTTCTTGCCACTCAAAAATACCATAATTACCTCTAATTAATTGGATTAATGCAATAGCTTTTAAAATTGTCTCCTGTCTCAAGTTTCTACTCACCCTAATCCATCCTCCACACAACTGCCAAACTATTTGTTCATGCATAGGTCCAACCATGTCATTCTCAGTCAATAAACTCTAATCATTCTCTACCTTCCCATCAGACCAGACATTAACTCCCTTGTTTGGCATCTCAAGGTCTTCTTTACAATCTAGCAGTTTTCTATGTCTCCAGCCTTATAGGCATTATTCCTTCCATGACCTCCATTACAAACATACTAACAGCTTGCTCAAGTTCCTTGCACACAATACTCTCATTTCCATTTCTGTGCCTTTGCAAACTGTAGCCCATAGATAGGGGAATGTGCTTCTTTTTTACTTCCTCCTCTTTTAGCTCAGTCTTGGAAGAAGCCAAGGTTTTATTTTCATTTTCTACAGGAGTACTTCAACAGCTAGTGTCTTCTATAAGGTTACCTTCCTTACGTCTACTCTCTATCTTCAATGAACCTATTGATATACATGTCTTCACCTATTAGAACATGAACTTCTTGATGACTTTTCTTTGTATTCCCAGCACTTAACCCAATGCTTGGTCCATAGTAAATATTTAATAAATGGTTGTTGAGTGATGGATTAGTTGAAATGAAGAAATCTTCTCATGTGATTTTGTTCATCTTCTGCTCTACTCAATATATTAATAAACTGAAGACAAGGCATAAGAGGAAGCATCATTTTAGTATTCTAGAACTTTACTATAAAGATACTTCAGCATTTTAGTAACTTTCCACCTATGTGCATGTACATGCTTTATCCAATAAGCAAGAACAAGACATTACATTTCCCAACACCAGACATTTTCACTGGCTGTCCTCTAGACAGCAAGGCTATATAAGCTCCCTATTTCTACCTTTTGATTTCCCTGGCTTCCTTCAAGTCCCAATTAAAATCTCACCTTCAACAAGAAACCTTTCACAATCATCCTTAATTCTAGTACCTTCCTTCTGGTGATTATTTCCATCCTGTACATAGCATGTTTGTATCTAGCCCCATAAAGTTGCAGAATCCTTGAGAGCAGAGACTATGTTTTACCTTTCTTTGTATCCCCAGCGTTTAGCACAGTGCCTTATACATAGCAGATATAATGAATTTTTGTTGACTGACTTTAATGCATGGCAGTAACTTTTCAATCTATATAAATCCAAAATCTCTTTATTGTGCATTTTAAAACACTAAAACAGAAGCAACTGCAATTAGGGTAAAAAGAAAAATTAATGCAACTAAGTACACTTACCTGATGTGAGCTGTGTGAACATCATCTGTTCTGTCTGCACTAATGATACGAAGGCATTTCTATGAATCATAGATATGACTGTGGCATATTTTTAAAAACTCTCATATAACTTAGTTTCTGTTCCTTCTAAAGTCTGGAATATAAATTTAATTGCATTCCTAAAGTTTTTATACACTTCAAATATTTTGTATCTAAAATCTCATCCCAATCGTTCAATTTACCTACCAATTGCTTTGACACTACATGGTGGTACCAGTGGAGCTATTAACGGGACTAAAGAAGCCGACAATTGAGTTTCAAAAGAATGTGATGTAGAACAAAGGTAGGAGAGTGTTGACGACTCAGTGAAATTAACACTAATTGGAAGACTGAAGTCAAATGCTGCCACCTAAGGGACAAAAATATATATAAACTGTGATTGCTCAATTAATAAATTGTGTAACAAATTATCTTGTGACACTAATACCTTTTACTGTCTAATAACTTTTAAATTATTTCTTTAGGGATAGATTTTGGTCATTTAATAAATTTTGCTCTCTTAATTAAAGTCAATCAGATAAATCAAAGGTCCTCAACCAGTTGTTTCCAGGATCCAGCCTCACCAACCTCTCAATGGCTGCCTCCTCCATGTTCTCTTCCCTATAGTTCAAGGGCATTTTCAGCAAAGAGGAGGTATTAAGACAAAATCTTTCCACATGACTTACCAAGTTATCAGTTAAAGGGGCAACAGCTAATCAGAAAGTCACCCATCCTTGAATGGTCTCAAGGTTTCAGATAAGTAAAATGCAACTCTTCCCCACCAAAAAATTAAAGGCCCTCAGTTTAAATTAAAATAAGTAGGATCAAGAGGTTTTAATTAAAGACAATAACTTAATTGTTCTTTTACATTAATATTATTTCATCTTATAGATGAATTCAACTCTGATGTCTGAGAGTCAGGAACTCTCACTTTGAGTTATGGCCAAGTCATAAATATATACCTGTAATGACAATGAGGAATGGAACACAAGTGAGAGCAATTAGGAAAGAAGAAAAGCATGGCATTTACCATTTTTAAGGAAATATTTTTCACTCATATTCTTACATAATAACAAAGGTAAAGGAACACAGGTGGGAAAAAATTCTAGAAGGGTCAGTTTAG
The DNA here is from genome assembly GCA_023548195.1 of Bettongia penicillata ogilbyi. Lineage (NCBI taxonomy): Eukaryota > Metazoa > Chordata > Mammalia > Diprotodontia > Potoroidae > Bettongia > Bettongia penicillata. The sequence continues at coordinate 6,460,261 of JAJHZJ010000252.1, read as the reverse complement.
GAGTAATAATTAATTTCCCAAAGAATCACAGAAGTGAAATAATCAGATTGATTTGCATCTCTTTTGATTAATTCTATTTGCAATGAATTCATTTTATCTTATAACTGCTTTAGTCATGATTCTTCGTCTCTGAACTTAATTCAGAAATTTAACTGAATGGGAATGAGTTAAGTTTAAAAATTCAATTCTTCTGTAAATCACTGTCCTATTCTTGTGTCAAGGGAATCCATTACCCTTGAAAGATGAATACCAAGGAGTCTGGTCTAGTAATGCCACACCACCAAACGATCTTTCAAGGAAGCCTGGTTTGTTTTCCAAGGAGGTTTGGTTTGCTTTCTCTGTCCTTGCAGATGAAGCTGAACTCAAACGACCAACATTTCTTAGTCACTGGAGGGACAAAGGGGACTGTTGCTAGCACTCATTTCCAATATCTATCCAATCATCTTTTCTTTCACTTACGATGCTAGCCTTCTTATTTTCTGTATCCCCTAAAACTATAAAAAAGAAATGTCACCCTCATGTAGGCCTTAGTTTTGCTGAAGAAGGTAGTTTTATTGGTAAATTCACACTTTACAAATAAACTTGTCATTGTCAGACCTTTGTGTCTCAGTCTACCTTAACTTTTTAACTGTTACAGAAGAAGTCATAAATTGAAATGGAAGTCTATGGAGTGGGCAACAGATAAAAAGGACAGAACAACCAGCATATGCAAAAATAGAATGGACTGACTGAATTGCCTTTCATTGGAGGTCCTCAAAGGTCAGGTGACTGCTTGGTGGGGAGGGCATACAGGTCTGAGTTAGAGTAAATGACTTCTTAGGTTCCTTCCAACCAACGTTGTTAATTTATCAAACAAATGGAGTAGCATTGGCAGGGAAAGGATAATTTTAAAAAAGAAAATAGATGAAAATTATGAATATGAAAGGAAAGGTATATAATAAGAAAGTTGGGGCATTGAAAGAGTAAGGAGTAATCTGTTATATAGAACAAATTATTATTCAGTTGTTATTTTTGTCTGTCAGCAAAGATAGCATAGGAGGAAGCAAATTCCATCTTTTTGGTGGATTATTGCAGGAATGGTAGAGTGATACCAACATGGAATCCTTAAGCCTTGTTTCAGGCTCCACATGAGGGCTGTAGAGGTAGAGGTCATAAAATGAAACCATAGTAACATTGGAAGATGGGCTGCTACAAGATTAGACATTCTCCAGAGAGTTTGTAAAAACTCATGAGAAACAAACCATTGGCTTGAGAAGTGGATGGAGTCATCTGTCCTCTATACCAAAAGCAAATACAATACCCTAGATTCTTTTTCTAGGCTGACAGAGGACCTTTCAAGGTTTCTAGGTCAAAGAGGTGTATGAGGATCCACCAACAAACACTTCCCATGACCCAGGACCACATATCATAATATAGTTGCTAGAAAGGGCAGGCTGCCTTTTGGACCACGCTTTATTTCTGTTTACTTCTTTCTTGTAGAGTTTGTTCCATGCTATGTGTGTTTCTAGGAGATGTAGTCCTGACCAACAGCATAATTCCTCTTCACCTGGAGAAGGATTTCAAAGACTTAGGAAGAGTTCCAGGGGAAAATCTGCAAATGCTAGCTTTTTGCAGAGTTTTTACTGTCTAGCATGAAAGGTTGTTGGAATGGAGGTAAATGGAGCCCTGTAAATGAGAATAAGGAGGAGACATAAGAGACTAAAGAAGAAAAGCAAAAGATAGTGAACCAGCAGGGCTGTTTTTAAGTATGCCTAGGTTCACTGTTGCCACAAGATGGCTGGAGCAAGAGATAGGTCTAGGAGCAGCAGACTCATCTAATTAATGAAGTGCCTCCTTCTTCTTCTTTACCAACCCTTTCTTTGAAAAGGAGAGAGATTTAAATCCAATATTTTCTGTTCTTTAGAGTTTCTTATTCATCATCTAAGTGCTGCCCTCTGGATGGGAAGATAAATTAAGTTCCCCCTTTTGTATGCTATTCCATGTCAATATGTAATCATGCAGCAAGAAGACAGGAAATAGTCATATAACATGAGTATGCTCTGAACTGGGGACTGGGACTCTCCATTACACATCATATATTTCTAGAGGCAGTTTTGTGTCTCAGGACCAAATCTTAAACCTAGGCTACAAGCCATGAATAAGCATAAGCAAGCTGACAGGCAAAAGAATCTTGAGATGATTTTACTCCTCCCTCACTCTCATTGTCCTAAGTTAGTTCAAATGTTTCGGTCTTTTTTTGAGTAAAGGGTAAAATCTCTAGAGATGTGAACTAAGAGAAGATAGAATTTATGAAGTTAATTAAAGGAGAAAGTGGAGAACGATGATTATGAGGGTGAGAACCCCCCTATAAGGAGCAGCACTTCACCTAATAAGCCAACTCTGCCAAATAGCACCACCATTTCGTCATACTTCAAAAGAAATTGGATCTCCTATTGTATATGTAGGCTTTCCTCCAAAAGTTTAAGAAGACTTCTGATGTGCTTTCTTTAAACCCAATATTCCAATCATCAGATTTATCTACTCAGGCAAAGATAAGGAAACATGATAGAATTATGCCGACTACAACTACAATCTTTAACCAAAGAATATCTATCATCCTTGTCAATCAATTTTTGGATATTTGGCTACATTTATTTTCAGTGAATCTAACCTGATCATACCTGTACCAGCCAATCCACAACTAAACTTATTCTCAAAATAGCTTTGCTTAAAAAAGGGGGGGGAAAGATTCCTAATTTTTTTTAAATGATAATTTCACAAATTAAAAAAAAAGTGTTTGAGATTCAGTCAATCTCCTGACAACACTCCCTAGCTGTTCTCAGGACCTTACAACTTAGTTTCAGGTTTTTATCCATTATTTACATTCAATAATGCCCTGAGACTTATTCTCTTAATTTTTCCCTCAAAACCAATTAAGATGTTAATCACATATAACAGAAAATTTACTTAAAATATAAAACCAGGATAAAAATTGGGGAAATGTTAACAGAAAAAATGCTAATAGAAAATAGTAACAAAGTAAACCACCTTTCCCCACATTTTTGTGTAACGTTTGTTTTGGACAAGACACTCCAAGGTAAAAGCACTCAGCAATGTGTCAGAATGAGAACCAGGGATAATTGTAAAATGTTTTGTTTTTCCCTAGCCACAGCAACCTTGAAAATTGGGCTTTAAGATAAAGAGAAAATTGAAGTCGTTTAAGCAGGTTAGCTTACCTGGAAATAGACACTGAGGGAAGAGAGATGTTAATTAAAAACAATTATATTAATTAGTTACAGATAAGTAGTTAAGACCATAAAGTGTAACAATAAGCAATTGTACAAAAGCTAGTTAGAATGGACAAAATACTTCATGTTTCAAAGAAGCAGAAAAGGAGAAAGGGGATTGAGGGTTATAAATAGATAAACATTTCCCTATAATTTACATTGTATTATTAAAAGCTATGGAGTATTTATTGTGTATAGGGTATTACACAGTGGGAATACAAAGAGGTATAAATCAGGAGACTGACTGATGAAGGCAGGCAAAAGCTGACTGAGGAGAAGAAAGGATAACTAAAAATGGGCCACTCCAAGGAATAAACCCTCCATGTCAAAGTAAAGTGAGCTTTGATGTCAGGCTCAAAAGCAAATCGAGGCAAATGTAAAATAAGTGGTGTTACAATAAACTCTGCAAGGATTCCATGCAGTAACAATGCATTATCTGTAAGAATCACCAAAATGGTTCAGAAAAGCAATCAAGCAATTATGTATCAAATAAGTAAGGAAAGAAACTAAAGTGTTTGAAGAAGAAATCAAACTGAAGGATAGAGCATTAAAAGCAAAAGACATTCTTCAAAAGAGCAGATTCTCTGAAAAGGGAGAAGGGAAGAATCGAAATATAAAAATGCAAAGACAGAAGCAAAATTAATTTAATATAACCAAAATAATAATATTGATAGCTCTTATTCATGTGGTGTTTAAGTTTCACAAAGCATTGTAGATATGTATATGTATGTGTGTGTGAGTTTATAATCATACTACCTACACATATATTACTGTATATATTTGTATGTGTAAAATCTAATTTGGTATGATCCTTATAATAGATGCTATTATAGATAGGTCACATTTAATGTGAATTTAAAATAATGCGAAATTTGATTTAGTATGAATTATAAAATGATACCAAGTTCTTCATAAAAGCCAAAATTCAACTGTGATGCATGAAAAACAGTTGAGGGTTTTAACATACTGCTATGTGATTAGTTTCCACTTGTTTATCATCACACATGGTTGTGATATGACGCTTCATATAACCAACATTTGTCATATCTTTAAAAATGGACAAAAGCAAAAATAGTTTTGATGGAAGCACCATCAACAAAGAAAGGGAACTTTTATTACATTAAAACTTGCTCTATTGTAACAACAAGACTCAATGTAATTTGTTGTAATTGAATATAATAACAATGGTGTTTTCAGTATATAAATCTAGATTTATTTTTAGGTATAAATTTCGGTCATTTATTTGTTTTAGTTTTCTTTCTCTTATCATTCTGCTACTTTATAGTAAACTTGGGTCATGACATCAACATGGTTATAGTAACTCCAAAATGAGAGCAAATGTCAGAATGTCTGAATTTAGATTATAAAAAATTATAAAATGAGAAATTTTTTTAAATGGCAAAGTTGTATCACATATCTCTGCTTTGTAAACAACTATAAGGCATAGTGGTGTTATAGTGATAGAAATGGAGTATCTGTTAACTGTATGGATTGGAATCAAAGATTGGAATAAAAAAATGCATTCTCCTTAGCAGTGAATCCATTGAGACAAAAATTTATATTTTAAGTCAATAAAAAACAATAGAAATGAAATAGATAGGGAAGCAATTTTTACTGGAATTATTGGTTGATTTGATCAATTAAAAAAATCTAATTCAATTGTTAAATATTAAAATTACTAAAGAGAAGGTTCATGTCTGTGAGGGTGCAGCAGCTAAATATCCTGATATTTTGAAGAAAATGAAGATGGTGAATACACTGATAAGACAACATTTTAATATGGATGACACAAACTTATTCTGGAAGAATATGTCTTGCAAAATTTACATTTCTGAGAAAGAAAAAAATCAACTTGATTTAAAGTGTCTAAGGGTCACTTAAGACTTTTATTGAGAGGCAATGCAGAAAGGGATTTTAAATTTAAATGAATACTTGTTCATAGGTCTCAAAATTCTTGCACTCAAACACTTCCAGATCTTTAACAATAATAAAAGAAAGAATAAATGACTAAAACTGTTTTGGAAAACTGATTTTCAAGTTATTTTAGCACAGCTGTTGAAAAATATTGCCAAGACAACAATGGCATTTAAATTGTTAACCATCACTTCACTGATTTTAGATAATGCTAAAAGCCATCCAACTGTACTTGGGTCATTGTGTGAAAATGTGAGCATGCAAAGTCACCGCAGTGTTGATAAAATTCTCTGCACATACAAGCATCTACGTGAAGATTGAGAGAGAAGAGAAGACACTTCAGTCTGTGCTGTTAAAATACTTTAAAATAATGTTATTTTCATCGTATCAAAAAATGACAGATATGAAATTCTGGATTTTTTAAAATTTGCCTTTCTATGGTTAATAATAGATAGCGATTTTAAATTTTTATTACTAATTTCCATTGGACTGGAATCAACAAATATATTTTATGTATAGTTATAACTTCAAATAGTGCAAATTTGAATATTGCAACTAATTTGTGACATTGACTATCATCGCTAACTGAAATCTCTCAGTATTATCCTAGTTTTTACAAGGGGTTGAGGCTGAAAGGTGGGAAAAGGTGGTACCTAGGATTGCACAAGATGTTATGTATCTGGGGAAACATTCAAAGCCAAATCTTTCTGAGCATAAGTCCTACACTCTGTCCACCACAATCTATCCACCAAATCAAAATACAACAAAATCATAAGAACACAATAAAATGCTACAAAATAAGAGTTCTGAACTTGAAAATGGGACGCAATGTGGTAATGTAAAGATTGTAGAGATAGATAGATAGATAGATAGATAGATAGATAGATAGATAGATAGATAGATGAGAGAGAGAGAGAGAGAGAGAGAGAGAGAGAGAGAGAGAGAGAGAGAGAGAGAGAGAGAGAGAGAAGAAAACCTAAATGACCCATTTCAGGAATTCTAGATAGGAAAATTATCTATAAATACTGAAAGAAGATAACAAAGTAAAGAGCACAGAACACAAAGAGAACACAAAATTTAACTAACAAACATCACAATCAAGCAGAAATACAATTAGATACAAATAAAAAAATTTGAAGAGAGTAAGAGAAAAAACCTTTCAAATTCCAACAAAAATCAATCATAATAGTAATGGATTATTTCTTGGGTACCATAAATTGAAGGAAAATTGTCATATAACATTCTGACAAGCAAAGAAGATTGACTGATTCTTTTCCTCAAAAATTGTGCAAAACTGAAAATAAGCATCAGTAAAAATAATTCAAAACCAGCAAAAAGAAGTAATTTTATTATTCCTTCAAAAGAATTGTAGACTAAGCTTGGTATTCCACAAGGAAACTGAGCAAGCAAAAGAAAACATACTTTCATATACTACTGAAAAAGTAAGAACTGAAACAATTACTTTCATTCAGTTCAAGTTAGACAATGTTCTGAATGTGAGATGGGGAGACTTTTTGTTTGTCATATGATATTTTAAAAAAATTCAAAAATTAACTGACATACATTGAGAAGTCAATGAGAGCAAAAATAAACTTTAAAAAAATGAAGGTACATAAGATATAAGGGGAAAATTCAGGAAGACAGAATAGAGTGATTTAATACTTCAGGAACAAAAATCACAGTCTCTCATTAGTAACTTAATATCATTGGTGGTGGAAGAATAGAAAAGAATTTCTCATGTGGGGAAAAGAGAGGATGGACAGGGAAGGACAAGAAATACCTAACCACATCTTGACAAGAGAGTTAGACAAGAAGCTTTTTAATTTCTCCCCATTACCTCTGGAGCAAGAGGAGAATAACTGTAATATATTAACAAGCAGTTTTCAGATGGAAGGATGAGAATGAAGAAAGGAAATATTCTGGAAGCATCTCAAGTGTGGAAAGAGCTGAGACAGAGATTTTGTAACAAACTCCACTGAAAAGTTTAATGGGAAATATTAACATTTACAACCACAACTCTAAATGTGAATAGATCCAATTCATAAAGAAAGAGGATATATTTTTTTAAAAACTATTTACAACCCACATGAAAGACATTTGACACTTCTTAGACATACAGACACATACAGAGGCAAAATGATAAGAAAACAAAATCTATCATGCCTCAGATAACTTTGAAATGGGAATTGCAATTTTGATTGTACTTGTCTCCCTCATTAGAATATAGGCTCGTTGAAGGTAGAGATTGTTCCATTCTTTACATTTTATCCCCAGCGTCTGCACGTAATAGATTCTTAATGAACACTTGTTGATTGACTAGATGATGATGTCTCAATCTGATTTTGAGCTTGACATCAAAGCTCACTTTACTTTGACATGGAGGGGTTGTTCCTTGCAGTAGCCCATTTTTAGTTATATGCTCCTTTTTCTCAGTCAACTTTTGCCTGCCTTCATCAGTCTCCTGATTTATACTTCTTTGTATTCCCACTATGTAATACCCTATATACAATACTCAATGGCTTTTAATAATACAACATAAATCATAGGGAAATGTTTATTCATCTATAACCCTCAAGCCCCTTTCTCTTTTTCTGATTCTTTGAAACATGAACTGAAGAAATGAGAGGGTTGAAGCAGCGAGACTAATTAGAAAGCAATTGAAATAGCAAAAGGTAATGAGATCCTAAACTAGGGTGGTGGCTCTGAGAGTACAGACAAGGAGAGACATAAGAGATGTTGTAGAGACAAGATTTGTCAAATAATTGGCTATGTGAAGTGAGTGAGAGAGAAGAGTCAAAGATGACACTCATGCTGTAAACAGGTAAAAAAAAGTAGTTCTCTTGATAGGAATAGGGAGGTCTCAAAGAGGAGTAGGTTTGGAGAAAAGATAATGCAATGAGGTCCTACCTTCACATAATCATGGCTTATCCCTTACTGCATCCTCTCTTTTTCCTGCTCATGCTGTGAAACTCTATTTCACTCCAAATGAACAAGGAAAAAGGGAAACACTCACTGGTCACTCTCTCTTAGGACAGAGCCCACCTTTCAGGGGGACCCCTCCTACATTCATGAGGGCCTCTGGGGGATAAGGAATGGATATTCTGGGAAAGAGAGGGAGGAAATATCCCTAATGGTAGCTTTATCTATATATTCACACCCTATTCAAATATTTCTTGGTGTCACACCATGGTCCCCCTTAGAGTTAGCCATGTCAGTAAACTTAGGAGACCACTAAACTACAGGATGAAGTGTCTAATGGTTAAGCATTTAAGCTCCTTTTTAATCACTCAGCAAATTACCTTTTATGTTATATCTCTCATAACTCTTAGATCAGCTCTCTATTTCAGCCAAGATTATTCCCTGCTCTTGAAATGTATGCTTTCCAACCTTCATGCATTTCTTCATGCCATCTTTCTTCTATAAAATGCTTCTTTTCCTTTCCCTTGGCCTAATAAAATCTTACCCAGTCTTCAAGACTCAGTTTAGATCCAATACCTCCAACAAGGAGTATTGTCTCACACAACAAAAATCAAAGAGCTGGGGAGAAGAAGAAAATATGTCTACAGAAACCTTCACTCAACTAAGTCAGATGATTCCAAAAGAACTTATAGATGAAATTAGAAAAAAGAGAACAAATAAACAAAATGCCACATATCTGCTAGCATTTATGATTTCTATACCATCATCAAGTCCATAAATGCCATGGTTGGACTCTAATCCTGGTACTTAATGTACAAGGGGGAAATGAAAGTGGCATTTCAAATCAGTTCAAAGGGCAGTAGGACCAAACCAAATATAGCTAGAATGAATTTGTGATGGGTGGAAGCAACACAATTTTCAAATCATTAAAGGATCAAATCAAAATATCAAAGAATTTACTGATATCAAAATCAATAAATCAGTTATATATTCAAGATATATGACTAAAAAGGAGAAGGTACATTATGACCAGAAAAAAAATCATGATCAATGTTATTACAAAAAAAAAGTAATTAAAAGAATATCCATCATTACTGACGGAACACATTTAAACATCTCAGTAAAATATGTACCAAAATTATATATGCAAATATTGAGGACATGCTTGCTGGAAATAAAAGAAACAAGTAGGCTTGTGTAAATAATTTTCTACAACAGAACAGATATCCACAGTCATGCAACTGACTGGAGAGAACACAAGATATTATTTTATTGGTTACAAAGAAAAAAATTTACTTGACAATCAAAACAATGCCTTAAAATATTCTCCACCAACAAGAAATCACTCAAGCACACAGTACACTCCTAAAATTCCTTGGTAAATGCACCATAAAGATAACTTTGGTCAATAACCTGATAATCAACATCTAGCAAGACATAAAAAAGAATGAATACTGGTCAACAATATTAACCATGATTGTGATGGATATACTGCACAAAATACAAATGGAAGATTCTTTGTAAATGGGGAAGTCCTCTAGAAGAACCTAAAAAGTCATTGATTCAGTCAAAATGATTTTTAGATAACATGCTAACAGCAACAAACTAGAATATGAAAGGACCTCCTCAATAAGATCTCCAACTATTCAAACTATCTATGAACTAGATCAGCCTAATATTCTACATAATAAAAACCAACGAGGTAAAGAATATGGATTACTCAAGGCTGTTGTTGTTCAGTTGTGTCTGACTCTTTGTTCATCCATCAGTAGATGTACCTAGGATAGGTACACCTTGTTTTATTGCACTTCCCAGATGTGTCTTTTACAAATTGAAGGTTTGTGGCAAGCCTACGCTGAGCAATTTATTGACAGCATTTTTCTAGCCACATGTGCTCACATCATTTCTCTGTCTCACATTCTGGTAACTCTAGCAATTCAAAGTTTTCACTATTATTATTATATCTGTTACGATTATCTATGATTTGATCTTTGGTGTAATTATTGTAATTACTTTGGGGCACCAAGAATCACCCCCATATAATATGGGGAACTTATCAATTAATGTTGTATGTGAAGTGACTGTTCCACTGACCCACTGCTCCCCATCTCTCTTCATACTACCCTATTCCCTGAGACAGCAAATTGAAATTAGGCCAGTTAATAACCCCCATAATGGCTTCTAAGAGTTCAAGTGAAAGAGTCAATCAATGCACTAAACTTCATTGTTGTCTTATACTGAGAAAATGAAACAGCTACCCCAGTCTTCAGCAATCACCATACTAATCAGTCAGCAGCCATTAATATTGAGGCCAGACCTTCCACCAGCAAAAGCATTACAACTTATCGAAGGTTCAGATGGTTAGCAATTTTTAGCAAAAAAAAGTATTTAATTAAGATATGTATATTTTTAGATATAATATTATTGCACAAATATAGTATAGTGTAAAGATAAGTTTCATATGTATTAGGAAACCAAAAAATTCATTACTTTATTTCAATATTCACTTTATTGCAATGGTCTGGAACTGAACCTGCAATATATCCAAGGTATGCCTATAGTAGTAAGAAGGTCACAGGATCATAAATTTAGACTTCAGACTTTATGCAGACCAATAATCTTATTTTATAAATGAGGAAATTGAGATCCAGAGATAGTGATTTTCTTGGTTACACAAGGAGTAAGTGGAAGCTATGGTCATTCTAAATGGGGTTCTCTAATAACAGAAAAAATGTTCATTCCATTAGTCCATGATTTGAGTAGTAGTACTTTCAATAATCCCATTACTTCCTTACACAAAACACCAATATTCTCAAGAGTCAGCACTCTTCATATTACTGTGTATCATGGAGCAAGAATCAGAATTGTGACCTGATTTGTCACAATGATGATAAAAGGTGAACAAATGAGCAAGTCAAGTGTTGTAGTACTTGCAGAATGTTTAAAAAAAAACTTAGAGGAATGTTTCTAGAACACTTGCTAGATCCTCTGGCTCATGTTACCAAAAAGAGGGAAGACTAGAAATTTTCATGACCTCTCAAACTCTTCTATAACAGAAATTATGCTCCACAGACAAAGCAATTTAAGTTGTCTCCAGGATTTAGCAACCAAGAACCCAAAGGTAAAAATTTTCTGAACTAATAATACCTAGACTTACGCTCATTCAGCATGCTCTCCCACTACCATGCTCCTGGATGCAAGGTTCCACTTGCCAACATGATTTATGGATTTGGAAAACAACACAACCCCCATTACCTGCTTTCCTTTCCCTCTTTCCAGTGCCATGGAGATTCAAACTTCAGACTGTACAAATTTCTAGAGGCCACAATAGCCAGTAAGGTTGTAGCATTCTGTATTGCAACAGAGCTATGCAGAGGAGTAGAGACCAGAAGGAACAAGGCATAACATACTTCTGGGTTTGAAATAGAACTCAACTCTATACCTTACCACCCCACTCCCCACTTTCCTAATGACTTGGAGATCCAAACTAAAACAGTAAAACTTTGTTCAAGTCATGCTTGTAGCAGCATGCCAGTGCTTTGTACAAAGTGGAGAACAGAGAGAATGGGGCAGAACACCCTGTGTGAAGGGCATGAGGCACTCCACTAAGTCTAAGGGACAGAGCTCAACATGAAACTAGAAACAGTTCTTTCCTCTCAAAAGTCTTTTAGGGCAGAGATCTAGGCTGGTGAGCTGTAAATTGCATAGCATAGGAATCTGTGACCCCTTGAAATCCAGCCCCCAAGAAAACTACTATCAGAGGGAAAATATTAAGAAACTGAACAGGAAGGAAAAACAAGGGAGAAAAGAAAGATTCAAATTACCAAAGATCTCAAACAGAAGAAAACCCAAAAAGCTTCAGCATAAGCAGATAAATCAATATGGAAGACATAAGGAAATATAGCCTCCAGATATAGTAAATGAATAAATACTGCAGAATAAATTAAAATAACACCTAATGAGGAAGAACTCCCTCTTGATTTTAATGAGAGAATGGAACCACATGTTCTTCCTAAGTGGTTCAAAAGAGAAATATGAATTTTGAGAGCAGAAGTTATGATCTGCACAATGAAATAACTGATAAAATAGAAAATCATGAATATGTAGGAGCAAATCTCACTAGAGAAACAAAAAAGCAGACAAATGATTGGTAATGTAAATATATAAAGAGACATTCTGGGAAAAGGAGAAAGCAATAGCAGTAAAAGAAAATGTTTTTCACATAAACAAAATATATTGATCTCAAAGACAGGACATGTAGAGATAATGTAAAGATTACAGGTCTTCTAGAAAAAAGTGATTGCAAAAAAACTTGAATGTCATAATAAAAGAAATATTAGAAAGAAAAAACACACAGAACTTCTAAATATAGAAGTAAAGTGTCAATCAGGGAAATCCATAGATTACCTCCAGAAAACACCCAAGGCTGTAAACACAAAGACACATTTAACAATTCCATTGAAAAACAGTAAATTCTGCAGGCAACCAGGAGAAAAACTTTCAGATTCAAAGGAAAATAAATTCACATAACATAGTACTATTGTGCATCCACCAAAAACTGCCAGAGGGACTGGAATAATATGTTGCAAAGGGCAATGGAGCTCAAGATGTAGTCCAAGTTACTGATTGCAAATCTGAGCTTAACCATAAATGAAAAGATATGAATATTCAATAATAGAGAGGTGACTGAAACATTCTAAAAAAGAAAATCAGACCTGAAGAAATTATTTGCCTCTTGAAACCTCAAATGACAGAAATGCAAAGGGGAGAAAAATGCAAAAGCCAAGGACAGCAACAGAGTGACAGCAGAGACCAAAAAGAGATTTATTTCTAAAAATACACAAAGAAACAGATGAAGGTGAAAATCAGGTAGAAGTGATGGTAGAGAAAAAGATCTGAGACATTATGGATTAAGCCTCACAGCATCCCACCAATCAATGTTTTTATGGGATTAATTAGAAAGTGGGAGCCCGGAGGGAAGAGGACTGATAGAGGGAAGTGTGTGATATGTTTTGGTCAAGTTAGAGGCTAGCGATGATGAGGTACTTAAGAAAAAAAGTGGTGGTGGGAGGAATTGACACTTATTAATGCTTCTGTGAGTAAAGAAAAATATTCTGTCAAGGGAGATGGGGACCTTACTCCAGATGTTGCCTGTGGAGTCTGATGCTTAGAGAGATCATATGTCTTGCCAGCCTTGATGGGAAAGGAAGTGATGTTGGAGCTCTTTAGGGTCTAGAGAAGTGAGCTGCATGATCAGGAACATGGTGGGGAAATAGTATGGCCATAAATAAATGTCTTCTCTATATCCTGTAATAACAAAACAGTGACAGACACTGCTTAGAGGGAAGAATCCAGAATGGGCACCTCAGAAGTGTTGATGCCATGAGAAATGCAGACAAAGGAGAGACTAGGTAATTATGGGGGTCATGAAAAAGAGAATGAGGGTCTAGAGCAGGACTGGGAAACCTGTGGCTTTGAAGTCACATTTGGTCTTCTAGATCTTCAGGGGTGGTCCTTTGACTGAGTCCAAGTTTTACAGCACAGATTCTACATATGGACTCAAGGCCTCAGATTCCCTATCTCTGGACTAGATTAAACAGAAAGGGAGAATGGATAGTTAAAAGAGTGAGGGAGAGAAATCCTCTCTGACAAGTGATACAAAAAATTTAATTTTAAAAAGCTAGTAAGCAGGACTAATTGAAAAGGAGGAGAGGAAAGGGAGGGTTCTCATTGACTGAGAGAAAATAAAAAGGGGAGGGTAATTAAGTAACCAGATAAAAGCAGGTAAGAAACTGGATCTAATAAGCAAAACTCCAAAGGAAAAGGGAGAACAAATAGGAGAGAGGGTTTTGGGTGAGGGAAAAGAAAGCTGGCAGGAATAGTCAGCTTTTAAAAGATTAAAGTAACTAAAGAGTCTTATATATACTCAAAGAGAGGAGAAAGTATAACTTGAAAAAATAAAATTAGAGATAAAATGGATGAAAATTCATGCTCATCATTTTAAATGTTAATGAATTCAATAAGCCAATAAAACCAAAAAAAAGTGACAGTTTGCATAATAAAACAAAATGTGATAATCTGTTTCTTTTAAGAAAAATATTTTAAAAACAAAGACATACACACAATGAAACTAAGTGGCTGGGAAAATAAGTTTACCATGCATCAGGAGAATACAAAAAGGAGGGGTTGCAATTATACTCACTGAAAAAGAAAATATCCAAAAAAATTAATTGAAATAAAGAAGAAAAGCATATTATTCTGAAGGGAACCATAAACAACAAACAGATATCAGTATTAAACTAATGTGCTCCAAATGCCTTGGCATCAAAAGTCATTAAAAACATTTACTCAGCAATAATCCATAGACAGTTTTTTTTTTTAAAAAAAGGATATATTTCAGTATTTATCTTTCAGTTTTGACCATGTCCAAAAAAAAGATAAAAGAAAGGAAAAATATGAAACTGAGTGAATTGTGGAAGAAAATAGAGTTAAAAGCCTTATTCTGTTTTCTAAAAAGAACTGCAAAAGAATATACATATTTCTCAACATGATATGTAACTTTGCAAAAAATGGCCATGAATTAGGGTACAGAGAAACTGTGAACAAATGTAAAAAGGCAAAAATAGTAAACACATCTTTTATAGTTTATAAAAAAATAAGAATACATTTTTTTCAGAAAATACAAATGAAAACAGACCAAAATGGAAACTTGACAATGAAATACTAAGTAATGAGTAGGTCAAAAGAATTATAAAAAAAAAATTAATAATTATGTGAAAGAAAATTACAATGATGAAACAACATCCTGAAATTTCTAGAATTCAGTTAAAGTAGTCCATGGACAAAAATCATACCTTTATATATATATATATATATATATATATATCTATTATATATATAAAATAGAAAAAAGTGGATTAATGAACTGAATATACATCTAAAAATTTAGAAAGCCAATATATAAACAAACATAAAATAAGTACAAAAGAGGAGATTATTAAAAATTAGAGGAAAAATAGACAAAACAGAAACCAAAAAAAAAACATGGAAATGAAGAAAACTAAAAGCTAGTTCCTTAATAAAAGAGACTAAAGAAATTGATAAACTTTTAGCTGCTCTGATTAAAAAGGAAGAAAATCAAATCAACAAAATGCCAAATAAGCAAGATGAAATCACAAGAAAACCAGAAGAAATAAAATGGATAATCAGAACCTATTATAATTATATACTAACAAAACTAAGAAGACAAAATAAACAGAGGAATACCATCTAAAGATATAACATATCTAAACTGACAGATCAGATAGAGATCTTAAATAATACAATCTCCGATAAAGAAGCAAAATGAGGTGTAAAGGAAACCAAAGGAGTGGGGGATTTCTCAGCATGATACGGAATTTTTTCCTTTCCTTTCCCTTCCTTTCCTTTCCTTTCCTTTCCTTTCCTTTCCTTTCCCTTCCTTTTCCTTTCCTTTCCTTTTCTTTCCTTTCATTTCCTTTCCTTTCCTTTCCCAAAACCTTAAACTGAATGTACTCTAAAGCTCGAACAATACTGGGTCTCGGCCTAAGCGCTCTGTTCTGGAGACACCTGGCTTAAGAATGATTATCAGTAATCACTGGTACTGTTTCCCTCCCAGCCTGATGTCTTTCTTTTTCCTTGCTTCATTAAAGGGGCCATGCCCTGGAAATTTCCTAAACAGGCCTATTCAACGAATGGACATTACCTCACCCTAAGTGAGTACCTGCAAAGACCTTGGCCTAAAAGGGCCAAGGTCTCTCGGTGCATGCTGAGGCATCTCCAGTCATCCTGATGAATGGAGGTCACTGAATTCAGATGGCTCTGGAAGAGAAGTGAGACTGGTGACCTGCACAGCCCTCTCACTCAAAATAAAGTCAAGTGCAAGTCATGTCATCATTTCTCTGATGGCATAGTCTTCTTTGGCAATGAAGGACAAACACGACAACTTTACAAAAAGTGACCATGAATTAGGGTACAGAGGTATAGCAAACAAATGCAAAAAGGCAGAAATAGAAAACACATCCTTTACAGATTATAAAACAACAAAAAGAGTCAATTTTTTCAGAGCACCAAATGGAAAACATTAACCTAAATGGAAACTTGATAATGAATTCCTAAATAATGAGTGGGTCAAAAAACAAATCATAATCCAGGTCCTCACAGGACAATTTTATCAAACTTTTAAAGAAAAATTAATACCTATACTTTGCAAATTATTCTAAAAACTTTAGGAATTACTGATGCTATCAGTAGTCATGTGGAAAAATGTGCCAAATCACTAATAAGCAGTGAAATGAACATTAAAACATCTTTGAGATTCTACCCCATGGCCATCAGATTAGCCATTAGATTAGTCAAAAAAAAAATACAGAAAAGTAGAAAAGTACAAATATTGAAGAGGATGCTAAAAAAGAGGCACTTTGTTGAAATCTGGAAAGCAATTTGGAACTATGCTCCCAAAGACAATAAACTCTGTATACCCTTTCATCTAGCAATACCACTATTACAACTATACTATAAAGAGATCACAGAAAGAGTAAATAGACCCATATGTATGAAAAATATTTATTGCAATTTTTGGTGGTGCCAAAGAACTAGAAACTAAGGAGGTATCCATCGGGAATGGTTGAACAAAAGCTGGTATATGAATCTAATGGAATACTATTATACTACAAGAAATGATGAATGGGACAGTTTCAAAGAAAGAATGAAATATCTGTGTGAACTAATGGAAAGTGAAGTGAGAAGAATCAGGAAAACAATTTATATAACAACTTTGTGATAATAAATAACTTAGAAAGCTTTAAAATCTCTGATCAATGCAATGAACAACCAGAGCACTAGATGACTAACATTGAAGTCTACCAACTGAGAGAGGTAATGACCTTAAGATGCAAAATGAGTCACATATTTTTAGAAATATATAAAGTTGTTTCCCTTTCCTCTGTATATTTACTAGAAAGGTGCTTTTTTTTTTTCTTCCCACAGTGGAAAGCAGAAGGACAACATGAATGGAAAAATACTTTATATTTGAAAAAATAAAATTTAATTTCTTTTACAGAATTCATGAGAGTACATGGATAAAAACTGCCTCAGATGAGGTACAGAATGAGTTGCAAACTGTGTTATTGAAAAGAATATAACGTGGATGAAATTGTAGGCCCACCAATTTACTAAAGGCATTTGAAAGAGTTTTGTTTTTATCCAAAATAGAAAATATTGGGGGAGGAGCTAAGATGGCAGAGTAGAAAGACTCAAGGTATGCTAGCTCCGAATCCACAGCCCATAAATTTCCTGTAAAAAAAAACTCCCCACAAATTCCGGAGCACAGCAAGCATGCACGAACACAGTGGAGGAGATTTCCATTCCAGAGAGCTCTGGAAAGCCATCACCAGGGGTCCGTCACGCTCCGGACGTGGAGCCCAACCCTGCGCTGCCCTGGCCACATGGCCCCAGAGGAGCAGATCCGAGCAGGCTTCAGGGACAGAATCTCTGGGGGCTGTGAAGGTCCCTCCACCCACAGGCGCTACAGGTCAGTGAGAGAGACTTCTGGGCTGGCCGAAAAGGGAACGGTGTGTCTCCGTGTCTCGGGCCCCCTCAGGAGGAAATGGCAGAGGCAGTGGCAGTGGCAGAGGCAGAGGCAGCTGTGGCCTGGAACTCCCAGAGCAGGCAGGAGCTCAGGGCCATTACCAAAGGTCTCTGCATAAAGCCCCTGAGGGAACTGAGCCTGGAAGGCGGCCCTGCCCCCACCTGAGCACCAGAACTTAAGCTCACATTGAATAGCAGCCGCACCCACTGTAGAAAGCCCTGAGGCTGGGGAGCAGCATTTGAATCTCAGACCACAAGCACTAGCTGGGCGGATCTAGGGGGGGGGGTGGAGAGGAATCTGAGAAGTCAAGTAACTGGCTGGGAAAATGCCCAGAAAAGGGAAGAAAAATAAGACCATAGAGAGCTACTTTCTTGGGGAAAAGATGTTTCTTCCTCCTTTCATTTCTGATGAGGAAGTACGATGTTTGCCAACAGGGAAAGACGTGGAGGTTGGGGTCTCTGTATCCCAGACATCTGAGGTGGATGTCCAGTGGGCTCAGGCCATGGAAGGGCTCAAAAAGGATTTAGAAAATCAAGTTAGACAGGTGGAGGAAAAACTGGGAAGAGAAATGAGAAATGCAAGAAAAGCATGAAAAAACGGGTCAATACCTTGGTAAAGGAGACCCAAAAAGATGCTGAAGAAAATAACACCTTGAAAAATAGGCTAACTCAATTGGCAAAAGAGGTTCAAAAAGCCAATGAGGAGAAGAATGCTTTCAAAATCAAAATTAGCCAAATGGAAAAAGAGGTTCAAAAGATCACTGAAGAGAATAGTTCTTTCAAAATTAGAATGGAGCAGATGGAGGCTAATGACTTTCTGAGAAACCAAGAAATCACCAAACAAAACCAAAAGAACGAAAAAATAGAAGATAATGTGAAATATCTCACTGGAAAAACAACTGACCTGGAAAATAGATCCAGGAGAGACAATTTAAAAATTATGGGACTACCTGAAAGCCATGATCAAAAAAAGAGCTTAGACATCATCTTTCAGGAAATTATCAAGGAAAAGTGCCCTGAGATTCTAGAACCAGAGGGCAAAATAAGTATTGAAGGAATCCATCATTCACCTCCTGAAAGAGATCCAAAAGGAGAAACTCCTAGGAACACTGTGGCCAAATTCCAGAACTCCCAGGTCAAGGAGAAAATCTTGCAAGCAGCTAGAAAGAAACAATTCCAGTATTGTAGAAATAAAATCAGGATAACTCAAGATCTAGCAGCTTCTACATGAAGGGATTGAAGGGTGTGGAATAGGATATTCCAGAAGTCAAAGGAACTAGGACTGAAACCAAGAATCACCTACCCAGCAAAACTGAGTACAATACTTCAGGGGAAAATATGGTCTTTCAATGAAATCGAGGACTTTCAAGCATTCTTGATGAAAAGACCAGAGCTGAAAAGAAAATTTGACTTTCAAACACAAGAATGAGAAGAAGCATGAAAAAGTAAACAGCAAAGAGAAGTCATAAGGGACTTTCCAAAGGTGAACTGTTTACATTCCTACATGGAAAGACAATATTTGTAACTCTTAAACTTTTCAGTATCTGGGTAGTTGGTGGGACCACACACACACACACACATAAACACACACACATACATGTGTGAGTGTACACACCTACAGAGACAGAGAGCACAGAGTGAATTGAATAGGATGGGACCATATCTTAAAAGAAATAAAGGTAAACAGTGAGAGAGAAATGTAGTGGGAGGAGAGAGGGTGAAATGGAATGGGGTAAATTATCTCTCATTCAGGAGGCAAGCAGAAGACTTTTTAGTGGAGGGAAAAAGAGGAGAGCTGAGAAAAAAAAACATGAAGTTTACCCTCTTCACACTAGACTAAAGGAAGGAATAAAATGCACACTCATTTTGGATGAAAATCTATCTTACAATACAGGAAAGTGGAGGAGAAGGAGATAAGCAGGGTAGGGGGGATGATGGAAGGGAGGACAATGGGAGGAGGGAGTAATTTGACGTCAACACTCAGGGAGGGACAGGATCAAAAGACAGAATAGAAACAATGGGGGGCAGGATAGGATGGAGGGAAATACAGTTAGTCTTAACACAACACGACTGTTATCAAGGTCATTTGCAAAACTACACAGATATGGCTTATACTGAATTTCCTGCCTTCCCAAAGGGAATGGGTAGGGAGTGAGAGATGGGGAGAATTTGGAACTCAAAGTTTTAGGAACAACTGTTGAGTATTGTTGTTGCTACTAGGAAATAAGAAATACAGTTAATGGGGAATAGAAAATCATCTGGCCCTACAGGACAAAAGGGAAGATGGGGACAAGAGAAGGGAGGGCTGATAGAAGAGAGGGCAGATTGGTGACAGGGAAAATTAGAATACTCGGTGTATCGGGATGGGGGGAAGGTATAAATGAGGAGAAAATTTGGAACCCAAAATTTTGTGAAAATGAATGTAAAAAGTTAAATAAATAAATTTAATAAAAAAAGAAATATCGTTAAATAAAATAATTAATTTTCTATCAACAAAAAAAATAGAAAATATTTGAATAATGGATGTTGGATAACTAAAAAGAAAAATTCATAGCAATTCCTGGGTGAGGTTTCTGCAGTAGGATTTCAATATTTTCCTTTAAAGGAATTCTCAGTGTGCTGAACATATGCATACTCAAAAAAAATACAAAATAAATTCCAATAAAAATACAAATGAGTTTTTGGATTACCAGTTGATTTGGAACACAAACAAACCTGTTATAAATAATTTAGGTTTGGCTTAGATTAACAAAACTTACTTCTTTGGGAGAAAATGCTAGTCCACATTCCAACGATGTCTGTTTTTCTAATTCCATGGCATATGAATAAGGAAGTGTGGGGTCTCTGAAAACTGTTCAAAGTTATAAAAAATGCATTTATCAAATATAGTCAGATAAAGTGTGGGAAAATATTTAATTTGGCAATTTGAGAAATTTCACCACAAAAATGAAACAATAATTATTCCATAATGTTACACTACTGTACATGTATGTCACACAAATATATTATAAGCAAATAGTCCTTTACCTCAAAGAACTTAAAACATAAAAAGTCAATATCAATGCTTACAAATGTGGCAAAATGTATGAGTAAAATATAAGCAAACAAAAATAAATCACCAGGTAAACATATCACAAATACATAAAGATTAAATGCATTAAAGGGTGGAGAACAAGTATAAATATATAACTGAAGTAAAGATCTGGGTAGCACCTAATTTCAGACTATATAGTGCCAGGAAAAGTCTGTTCTCCCATAATTAATTGAGAAAAGTTCCATGGAAGTGGTTTTGATTTTAGAAATCTTTTGATATGTGGAGCACTGGTAGGTAGAAGAAAAGAGGAGTCTTAAAAAGTAAAGGAAAATTAACAAAAAAAGTGATTGAAATTATAAATTAGCATAGGAAAACCAAGAAAATAATGGTGCCAATAAGCTGATCAATTAGCATTTATTAAGCACTGTGTTAAGCATCAGAGATAACAAAAAAAGGCAAACAGTCCCTGTCCTCAAAGAGCTCAAATCTAATGGAGGAGATAACAAGCAAACAAATATGGACAAACAAGCTATATTTGAATTCTGACATGTTATGTGATGAAATAGACTAGAAGAGCCACTGGCCCAGAACAAGGATATCCACAAGGAGAAATCTATGATCAGAGTCACACAATCTTAAAAGCACTGAGAGATCATTTCATAAGATGTTTAATGGAGAGGATACCAAAAGTCCATCAATAAACACGTGCAAAGCACCTGGTATTTATTTGCCAATACTGTGCTAAGTACCTGAGTTAGGAAAAGAGACAAAAGATAGTACTTGAAATCTCTTTGGGGAGACAATCTGCAAACAAATATATACATAGAAATTATAAAAAGAATAAATAGGAAATAATTGAGAGGAAAGGCATTAGAATAAAGAGGGGTTGAGAAAGGCTCGTCGTGGAAGATGGGATTCTAGTTGGGCCTGAAGAAAGCCAAGGAAGCCGAGAGATAAAGATGAGGAGGGAAAGCACTTCAAGAATGAGGGACAGCTAGAGAAAATGCCTAGAGCCAAGACATGGAGCAACTTGACCATGGAGCAGCAAGGAAGTCAGTGTCAAAAGTCAAAGAGTATAGGGTAGGAATTTCCATAAAGTCTAGTGGTAGAAAAGTAGATTATGAAGGATTTTGAACACCGAACAGAAGATTTTGTATTAGATCATGGAAGTTATCGTGAGCCACTGGAGTTTAGGGTGGAGGGGAGGGAGAGATGTGAGATGATGAGACCTGCGCTTTAGGAAAATCACTTTGGGGGTTGAATGGAAGGTGGATTGGAGTGGGGAGAGGCTTGAGGCAGGCAGATCATCCCCTAGCAGGCTATGACAATAGCAAAGTGTGAGGTAATGACATCCCACACTAGAGTAATGACAGGATCAGAAAAGAATTAGATGTGTGTTTGAGAGATGCTGCAAAGGTAAAATCAAGAGACCTTAAAAGTTATTGGATGTGAGGGATGAGAAATATTAAGAAATTCAGGATTAAACCTAAATTGCAAGCCTGGAGGACTTGGAGAATAGTGGTGCCTTCAATAATAGCAATAGGGAAGTTGGGAGTAGGGTTAGGGGGAAAGATTATGAGTTCAATCTTGCACATGCTGAGTTTAAGGTATTTAAAACTGAACATCCAGTTTTAATGTCTGAAAAATAATTAGAGATGAGAGATTGGAGGTCAATAGAGAGAAAAGTTAGGGCAGGAGGGATAAATTTAAGAAATATCGGCATTGGGAATGGTAACTAAGTCCATGGGAGCTGATGAAGTCACCAAGTGAAGTCTGTAGAGAAAAGGGCCCAGGAAAAAACCTTTTTTAACACCTACAATTAGAGGGTTTGATCTGAATGAAGATCCAGCAAAGGAGACTAAAAAGGAGCAATTAGGTAGAAGTAGAACTAAGAGAGAGCAGTATCCCAAAAGCCTAGATAAAAGAGAGTATCAAAGAAAAGAGAGCGTTTGAGAGTGTCAAAGACCACAGTGAGGTCAAGAAGGATGAGAACTGAGAAAAGGCTATTGGATTTGGAAGTTAAGAGATCACTGGTGACTTTAGAGAAGAATGATGGAATTGGAGGAGACTAAGAGTAAAGAAAGTGGAGACATCTATTGTAGATGGCCTTCCTAAAGAATTTAGCCACAAGGGGAAGAAGAAATAGAGGATAGTAGTTAGCAGGGATGAAAGGATTAAGGAAGGGCTTTTGAGGATGAGAGAGACATGGGTAAGTTTATAGGCAATAAGGGAAAAGCATATAGACAGGGAGAGATTAAAAATAAGTAAGAGTGGGGATTATAAAGGGGACTATTTATTGGAGGTGACAGGATAGAATAAGATCACTTCTGCAGATAAGGGGCATTTGGTTTAGTAAGGAGTAAATGTTCCCTCTTCATGAGACAACAGTGAAGATGGAGATAATAGCAGAAGGCATCTGAATGATATGAGATAATGAAGAGAAAAAAAGGTGTTCATGACAAAAAGTCTAAATTTATTTCTGTAAAATATGAAGCAGAGTTCTCAGCTGATAGAGGTGGAGAAAGGAAACTCTGGGAGGTTTGAGGACAGATGAAAAACGTTTGGAAATGCTGTTGTGGAGAGTTGAATAGTGAGTTGACAAGGGTAAGTGGATTGCCAAGGAGCCATGAAGGACCCGTTAAGGTTATATAACATAAATTTGTAATGGACACAATAAGAACAGTTGTGCAATTTCCTCCACCTTCATTCAGCAGCACATGTGTAGGAGGTAAGGCAGGTGATGGTGGGTGCGATCCAAGACTGAGCTTTGGAAAGGCTCAAGTGAAAATATTATAAGGAGGCTAGGAAATGAAAAAAGATGACATGATAGAGGTCAATTGCTTCATTAAGGGATTAAGATGGGGAAATGAGGAGAGAATGCCTAGTGTAAGAGTAATAGCCCAAAAGAGAAATGAAGGACACAGGACTTGAACATCATGATATGGACAAAGTGTAGCATTTGGTTAGGGAAGGCAGAGGGAGAGGTGGAAAGACAGTAGATTATGGTCCGATAAGAGAATTTTGGAATTTTTAAACATGGAGACATTCATAGGGGATGGAAACATCAAAGATATGAACATGTTTGAAAGTAGCTAAGGTGAAGTGGAGTTAACTATGGAAAGTGAGTAGACTGGGGAATTGAATGTTAGGGTGTTTGATGAAGATTCGATATATATCTTGAAAAACTCTAGTATGAGGGCAGGAGTTGGGAAGAAGAGAAAAATTGTGAGCCAAGTACTGAACTCATTGAAGAAGGGAGGGGAGTGCCCTAGAGGTCTGTAGGATCTACCAGGATTTTGAATAAGTAGTAGACATAGATAGTATGAACCTCAAAGGAGATGTTTCTAAGTGATGGAGACAGGGGAAGAACATAGAAGTGGCAATGGGGAGCAATAGTATTCAATTCCCTTGACTCAACAAGTGAGCCAAAACTGTAAGTGAAAACCAAGAGAATGATGAATGTCAGTTCTGCAGTTTAGTGGACAACCACATCAATCAGTGTATGCCTAAGACAGACACTACATGATGGAAATGATTTAGATCCATAACTGGACAGGAGAAAAGGAGGGGTCTAGATTCCCTTTGGGAAACTTCCCTACGTTTTTATTGATACCATATTTCTCCCTGAAGCACAAAGACCTATCTTTTTTAACACCAATATAGTTTTAGTGAGGTTTTATAGCATTAAGCCATAGAATACTCCACTAGCCAAAGAAATAATGTTGTAATTCACCTAAAGGACAATTGGGTGATATATGGTGGGTATAGGCAGACTGCCACATAGTACAAGCAAGGAATTATATGGGAGAAGTGGCATAAAAATATGATTTTAAAAGAAGATGATAAAAGCAAGGCATGCACACAGATAACTCAAGGACTCCATTTTTATCCTTGCAGTATCAAGAGAACCTAATGAGTTCTGACTCAAGTTTCCTGTTAGAAATTTGTTGAAGGGAAGGAGGGACATAGACAAGAATTATACACAATGAGCAGGCATAAGGATCAAATAAAATAATATATGAAAAGTACTCTGAAAAGCTTAAAGTATTATTAAATACTAGTTATTATGGGATGTACTCTGCACTGTTGGAAATAATCCAACTTTGATGAGATAACAGACTGGAGTTTGGGTTTTTGTGGTTGGTTTCAGTCATTTTTTCAGTTGTGTCCAATTCTTTGTGACTCCATCTGGAGTTTTCTTAGCAAAGATATTCAAGTGGTTTGCCATTTCTCTGCCCAGCTCATTTTATAGATGAAGAAACTGAGGCAAACAGGGTTAAGTGATTTGCCCAGGGTCACACAGCTAGTAAGTAGGCAAGGCCAGATTTGAACTCAGGAAGAGAGACTTCCTGACTCCAAGCCCAGCACACTATCCACTGTGCATATATCCCTGCCCCAAGAGATACCTAGCTTCCAAGCATAAGAAAGGAGTTGATCCCTCCATGCTTCATCCTAGTAAGACATATTGTGCAGCCAATTCTGATTGCCATAATTTAAGAAGGAAATTGATAAACCACAGAACATCCAGAGGACAGTGATCAGAACTGTGAAGTCTTTATGTTCAGAATATGTGTAGAATCACTTGAAGAACCTAAAAATTAGTTAACCTGGAGAAGAGAATCTCAAGAGGTAACTGTAATTAGCCAAGAATTTGAAGGGCCATTACCTAGGAAAGAGATGAGACTCATTAAAGATAAGGCTACCTGGCCCCAGAGTGCAGAACCAGGAGCACCATATGGAAGCTGAAAAGAGGAAAGTTTAGGTTTGATATGCAAGAAAGTCTTCTCAATAGTTAAATATTAGATATATATGCAAAAATTAGACTTTCCTGGGAGATGGTAAGTTTTCTCTCAGAAATTTTCAATCAGAAGCTACATTATCACTGGTTGGTTATGTTACAGAGGGGATTACTTTTCAAATATGGGGGTTGGACTTGATGGCTTAGTAAGTTCTCACCTAACACTAAAATTCTGTGATCTTTAATTTAAAGAGACACTCAAAAGTAGCTACTGAAGCAGTTTTAGTTATCTGAAATTCTACTAATGACTACCTCTCTCCCCACTATCCAAAACTCCAAGAATCTGAAAGGAAATGGTAGCATCCTTAAACTTAGACTTTCCTGAACATAACAGTTCCATGGCTACTCTCTCCACTTTCCAATTCATTTTATTCCAGTAACCGTTTCCAAAAACCCTTGATATGATGTTATAAATAAAAATGATGTAAGAAAGGAAATGTTTAGTGAGTTTCTACCAAGTGTAAGCAATTAACTGTTCGTAGCATTGGGTTAAATAATGGAAAAAGAGAATTAGACAGGCATGGTTATTGCCCCCAGGAAACATGAAATCTAGAACAAACAAATGATGCAGTCAGAAAGGAAAAGAACAGATAAAAAATTAAATAAAACATTACATCTATTCAGTTGAGCAAACACAGATTAAATATCAGCTATGTGCAAAGTCATTTAAGAGGCAATACAAAGCAAAGTGATAAAGGCCTGGTAATCAAGTCCCACTCCTTAATCATTTAACCTCTTATCCTTCTGGGCAATAAGACTGAGTACCAGAATAGTTGTGATAGGCATTGGTAGACAGAGTCCCCTCCCCAGGAAGTTCCTTACACTGATGACATCTCAGGTCTTGGGGGAAATAAGTGAGAGGATAGAGAGCTGAGGTCCTGAGGTCCCATTTGAGTCTGAGGAGAAACGGTGGTGATCAAGGTGGTAACGGTAGTTTGATTAATCTGGCATGTGCTGCCTCCTGTTTCTCCCTCAGAGTGCCCTCCAACTTCAGTTAGGCTGGCTCGCCTGCCCTGGATGTTTCCACTGGCATAGTCGGCACAGCATTTTTTTCTGCTGCTGATGGCTATGAGGCCTCAGCTGTAAGCAAGACTGGTGGTCTGCAGGGGGTTGATGTGGAAGAGTGCTATTCCCAGAGCTCTTGAGCTTGCTTTACTACCATAACATCTGTCCTCTGGATAGATAGACTAGGGCAGATTCTTTTGGTGCAGCTACTTCAACACCATCACGGTTATCAAATGCCATGGGCCGAGACTTAGTAAGCACTTGTTGAATAAAGAGATCACAATATATTAGGGTGCATTCTGTTAATGACAAAGTATCAGGTTTGTAACAGGAATCAGGAAAGGTAAGTCCTGTTCCTGATTTGTATTTGTATGCAGATGAGATCCTTGGTGTCCATTAATGAACTTCAGAACAAATGGCTCTGCTTTCCTCTTTAACTATTCAGTAGACTGAAAAGCTTTACTTCCTTTTTTTGGCTAGGAATTTTATTTACTCCATGTTTTTATCATGTCTCATAATCTCATACATAGTATTTCTTCTAGAAGTACCATCTATTTGAAATTACCAGAGAGAAAAGCAGCCACATCTGGGTTATCAAAGCTGAGGGGCTCCTTAGAGGCTACGCAGAGACTCATTCTTCCAAAAAATAAGCTCCCGTAAGTATTCTCTTTTTCAGGCTAAACATTTCCAGTTTTTTTCAACCAGTCTTCACACAACATGAAGGCCTTTCCCTAACCTGGTTACAATTCTCTGGATGCTTTATTGCTTATCAATTTCCTTCTTAAACTATGGTACCCAGAATTGAACACAGTACTACTGATGAGTTCTGACTGACAAAGATTACAGATACACTATCATCTCCTTACTCTTCAAAGTTATGTCCCTTTTAACGTAGGCCAAAATGCACTACTATTTTGTAGCTGCCACATCACACTTCTGACTTAAATACTGAGTTTTCCATCCACTAAAAACCTCAGATCTTATTCAGACAAACTACTTTGCTCACTAAACCTCCTTTATTCTGTATTTCCAAGGCCTGCTTTTTCAACCTGAGTTTAAAATTTTATGTTTTTTCCCTCCTGAGACTTACCCTTTTAGATTCAGCCCTATCACTGTCATAATTTTTTTCTATCCTGGTTCTGTCATCCATACCTTCCAATTTAACATCAAATATTTACTCTCAAGAATACACCGACACTAATTAAGGTTGATGTACATTTGCAGATGAAACCATTCTAGATTGTATACCATAACCAAAAGGGTTTAGGACTATGTCTTTTTAAACTTTGTATCCCCTAAAGAACCTAGTATAATACATGGTAAACAGTCAATGATTATTTTTGAAAAGGCAAAATCACTATTACTTCAAGAAAAGTCATATTAATACATGGCAAAAAAAGAATGCTATTCTAAAGTAAGGTAGCTACTGTAACAGAATTTAAAATTATTGGTAAAAAAATACTTTTTTCAAAAGTTTTGAATAGTTTTTCTTTAACAAAGTCATTCTGATGAAAAGAAATACCTTCATGGTCTTTAAGTTCCAATGTAAAACCTTTGTAGTTTGATAAATCAATTTCTACTCGGGCACGTGTTGTACCTTTGTTATTTAGTAAAAATGGAATAACCTTTGTAGAGCCAACATAAACACCTTGGAAGTTTATTAAGCTCTGTAATATAAAAATAAAATGAAAAGTCAAAAGTAGGAAACAGAGAAACCAATTTAACAGCTTATATAAGCTTAAAATTATATTATCCAACATTTCAATAAACTTATATGTTCAAAAGTATAACTATGCCAAGGAAAAGAGGGCTATTTAAGAGAGGAGGATTACTCAAAGAATGCTTTACTATAAATTCCAATCTGCTCATTTCAAAGAGACAAATTTTAATAACATCATTTTTCATTAATATTGTTTATTGTACAGCAAATTTTAAAAAGAATGTGACTAATGTACAATTACCCTACATGTTTTGTAGGGTAATAAACAAAAGAGTAACATAGTGAAAGCAGTGATGGGAACATAAAACTTTCAACAATTCACAAGAAATATTTAGGAGTAGATAATGGAGAAAGGAAGCCCAAGTAGAATGCTACTACAGTAAACTAGGGAAGAAATGGTAAGATCGTGGATCTATGAAGGTGGCAGTGGGGAGGAACCAATGGACAATGCAGATGGTGACAGAAAAAATTTTTCCAACATCTGGGCTGTTCTTTACATTCAACAAGTAATGACAATCATGAAAAAATCATGGAGACAGTAATCTATAAATCATATTATAAGTATGAATGATTACATTATTGAAATATACACACAATAACCCATGCAACTAACTGATCATGGACTGCTTTGCAAAGTGAACAAATGCTATGGACTTAGATAAACCCTTATGATGGACCTATAATAAATGGCATGTATTGGGCTGTAAGATGTAAATATATACATTATAAAAGGTTTTAATAAAAAATAAAAATGCATAACTGAAAACTATCAACTAATTCTGACTTCTAGATAGAACATTCTCTACTCTACCCTGAAAAAATATCAAAACAAAAATGCTTTACATTCATGGTGAGAATGGCAGAACAAATACGATTGATAATTTCATCAGTCACCAAACAAACAAAGATCTATAAAGCAATAGGTCTCTAATCTCCTAGACCTAAATACCACCTCCAAATTCTACACTTCCCAGTTAGAAGCAACATCTGCCACCTAGGCTGAGCTAGTTTTAGGAATTGAAAACATTCTTATTTCATTGACTCAAGGGACTAAGTTCATTTGTATAGCTTCCTGGTAGCCTAAGTACAGAAGTCAGGCAAGGGTAGGTGTCTCCCTTGGGATGTTGTTGGCCAACATGGACAACTTAAAGTCAAGAAAACTGCATTCAAGTAAATAAATGCTTTATTCTTGCTGAGTATCCTTCCCGTGATCTGACTAAGTAAACAATGAGTGACTCCAATCCCTAGGAGTCTGAAGACCTTTCTGGAATTTGAAATATAGACAAATCTCCCAGCTAATTCACTAGACTGGGGTAAAATATGGAAAGCATCAGTTTAAAAGGAGAGATAGTATCCTTTCTTGCTCCTATGAACTTTATTTCTATTTCTGTGGCTTCCAGTGAGGGGTAGGTAGTCTTCTTCCCCTCCTCTCTGTGTGTAGAACTCAGCATAACAGGAAAACAGCATCCATGGAAGGATTCAGTTTAACACAAGGAAGCAATGCTCAGCCCCCACATAGGGGTAAACTGCTCAGTCCTGAGGCAGTGACATCACTCAGCCGGGGCATAAGTGGGCAGCATTCAGGTCAGTAGTGACAGTGCTAGGGCAAAACTCAGTTCATCACAGAGTAGTGCTTGATCCTGGCATGAGAAGAACCTTCAGACCCCACCAGTGGCAGTACCCACAGCAGAACTTCATCCAGCCTAAGGAGGCAGTACTTAGCATTGGCACAAAAGATGAAGAGTGTTGAGGCCCTGGCACAGAGGAAGTAATTTTTTTATCATCAAATGTTGGGAGAGAGTCATTTCTAAGACCTGTCATAAGGAATCAGTAATTGATGGCAGTGCAGGAGGGGAATGGTGGGTGGGAGGGGAAGAATCAGAAAAAGGCTTCTTGAAGTATGTAACCCTTGAGCTGAATCCTGAAAAGAGATGAGAATTTGAATATATAGAAGTGAGGAAGAAAGCAAGAAAGAAAGCAAAAAAGAAGGAAGGAAGGAAGGAAGGAAGGAAGAAAGAAAGAAAGAAAGAAAGAAAGAAAGAAAGAAAGAAAGAAAGAAAGAAAGAAAGAAAGAAAGAAAGAAAGAAAGAAAGAAAGGAAGGAAGGAAGGAAGGAAGAAAGAAAGAAAGAAAGAAAGAAAGAAAGAAAGAAAGAAAGAAAGAAAGAAAGAAAGGAAGGAAGGAAGGAAGGAAGGAAGGAAGGAAGGAAGGAAGGAAGGAAGAAAGAAAGAAAGAAAGAAAGAAAGAAAGAAAGAAAGAAAGAAAGAAAGAAAGAAAGAAAGAAAGAAAGAAAGAAAGAAAGAAAGAAAGAAAGAAAGAAAGAAAGAAAGAAAGAAAGAAAGAAAAAAAGAAAGAAAGAAAGAAAGAAAGAAAGAAAGAAAGAAAGAAAGAAAGAAAGAAAGAAGAAAGAAGGAAGGAAGAAGGAAGGAAGGAAAGAAGGAAGAAGGAAAGAAAGAAGGAAAGAAGGAAGGAAAGAAGGAAAGAAGGAAGGAAAGAAAGACCTAGCCAGTGTACTCCAAGTTAACTGGGCAGATTCTGGCCATCAAAATTTACCTAGAAAGAAAGAGACAGATTTGAGGGATGCTGAAAAGATTCAATCAACTAGACTTGGCAAATTATAGCAAATGGAGGAAGTGGGTGAGTGAGAGTGAAGAGCCAAGGATGACTCCTAGGATACAGAACTGGATTCCTGGGGAAAGACAGTGCCTAAACAGAAGAGTAGGGAAGATAATAGAAGGGTCCATTTAGGAAGAAAAATGAGTTCTATTTTGAATACATTGAGTTGGAGATGCATGTCTACCTGGAACATGCTGATAAAAATGGCAGTCAGAAATATCAAACTGGAGCTCAGGCAGAATTATAACAGCACAGTATTAAAGCAGTTATAATATAATAAGATAAAGAGGGGAATTTCCTAGCAGAGAAAACAGAAGAAACACTTAGAGAATTCTTTGAGGCACAGCACTAAGAACTAAGCAAATATCTACGGCAACCAGTTGGTCTTTAATATGAGTATCAGAAACTTAATGGCTTTGGGTGGTTGAGGGGACAAAGGTACAGGGGATGGGGGCAGTGTGTCAAAGACCTAGAAGCAGACTTGCAGATATTAAACTCTTCAGCCAATGGGCACCACATATTCAGTTTGCAAGTATTGCTATCAGCAGCATCTGAATATGAGTGATGCTATTATATTATAGAACTAGAATATGAGTTAAAAGAAATAAAAGTTGGGGACTAGTAAGGATCAATGAAAAATATTACTCTAAGAAAATGAATACATCAATAGTCAGCATACTCACCAGGCTGATAACTACATCAGCAATGTCTATAGAGCCTCCGATCCTAAGGTCTAATTCACTTCCATGGCGTATCATTACCTAATTTTAAGAAAAAGGGAAATATTATAAGAATAAAACACCATGTAATCAAGACTGTTTTAAAAAGTTATGCCTAACGTGAAAGAAATCAGGGTACTAGAGTAATTTGTAAATTTGATCTAATTCATTCTCACATTTTCCTTTGAATCATTGCCACTTATAATTCATGCCCATGGTGGAGATTCATAGAATCAGTCGGTTTGCATTTATTAGGAATCTAGGAAGTGTCAGACATCTATTCTTGAATCAACAAATCAGAAAGAATTGAAGCACAGAAAATGAAATGTTCCTATAGCTATCCAAAATTAAAATAACTAAGGACTTATGGAACTACTCTAGCCATTTGACTATGCTTCCTTGATAAATTTCACCTAAAAAAATTGTTCAATGTATTCTTCAAGATTAAACCAAATAAAATACTCAATTTATCATTTTTCTTCCTACTGAAAGAAAATCGATAAAATAACAATTTCTTAAAGGTGTTGCATGTCGCATCTAGTCAAATCTACCAACATTTAGTCGGCATTTCATAGGGGCCAGGTACTGTGCAAAGTGCTGGTGATGCAAAGAAAGCCAAAAAAATCATCTTTACTAAAGAAATGTCTCTTTTAGCACATTTGAATATGAAAATTTTCAGAGTGAAAACTAAGAGGTGCATAAAAGGCATTTTCTGAATTATCCAAAAGTCCTGCATTTGGATTGGAATCCACTCTCCTCATTTTAACAAATACTCTTTCTCTATAGCACTGTCACCCACAAAAGTAAAAGCTCAGGGCTAGAAACACTGGAGCAAATCTGTGGAGAGTGACCCAATATGAATGTTTCTTCAGTCATTCAACATAATCAATTTTATAAATAAAAAGAAAATCAAGTTTATCTGAAATTACTAAGAAATAGGATGTTGTGACTAAATATTCTACTGATTGACAGAAATGATTATTTCTCTTATATTAATATATTACATTATATTCTCTCTTATATTAATATAATAATAATTGAATGAGGACCAAAGGTGTTGGTTTTTGTTTTTTTTTTCCTTTTCTACTTCATTCATCCAGAAATCAACCAGCATGGAAAACTTTTCTCAAAGATTTACCCAAGGAAAGAAATTCTGAGTTTAGGCTAATGAGTGGATTCCTGATAATTGTGTTTACTCAGAGAAGTCTGGGAAAATGTGAACTCTCCCTTTGGTCAGGCAGGTGATATAGAAACTGATAAGTCTCTTTAACCATGATTTGGGTACTCAGTATCATGTGCCATAGTACCCTCGTTGAAATATAATCCACCTGTCATTATAATATTCATTCTTTTGTTAAATGTTAATTAATAAGAATTGATTGCCACCCTCAGGAACATCCACTTTTCCAAGGGCATTTAAACTGTGAGCCTGTACCACCATTAGGGCTCTTTGGCATTCCAGAGTGCCAGCTAAACTCTTTTGCTAATAACAGAGCATCCTTATTAATAAAATATTAAATTACCCAGAACCTATGTCTCTGAAACTATTTAAATGTCACATGATCAGCTGAATTACCATACAACAATACCATACCAGATTTTTTTAATTGTTAAACTGCAACACCACACTGAAGGCAAATTTGACCTTTGTTTGATGAGTCTGAAAGGCAGCATAACCTACTAGAAAGAGTCTTGAAGAAGGAGTCTTAAGAATGGGTCTCGAGCCAGGGGTAAAGCACCAGCTTCACAAACAATGGCTATGTAACCATGGACAAGGAAGCCACCCCACCTCTTCCACACTCAGTTGCCTCTGCTAAAAATGAGGGTTATCATACTTTTACTACCTACTTCATTAGGTTGTTGTGAAGAAAACAGTAAGACTCAAAGCATTATTGCCTTTGGAGTTCTTTATAGTCTCATGAAATGGTCAGTCATCAATATTATAACGCTGAATAAGTTAAAGGCATCAAGCTAGCAGGTTTTGAACTAACCTGATAATATGTACTGGAAGTGGATTGTTTAAATGAAACTTGTAGCAGCGTGTTTGTCATTTGTCTCAGAAAAAAGCACAATATGTGGAAAAAAGTTACTTGAACTTTTTTAATTATTTGGATTCAAATGATTTCCAGTTTAAGCACATAATAATACTAATTATTATGGAAAGCTGAAGGAAACAAGACAGTTTTTCCCATAGATAGATAATCAACATACTGGTTTAATTTTTTTTAATTCTATTGCTTATTACCATGTTAAAGATTAGCAATATACTATAACATTTCATTATTTAATAAGAGGCTGTCATGTTAGAATATTTTATTAATCTGTTTAATGTACACTTTAAGGGATTTTTTAAAGTCAAGGTAATTTCATTTCATTTATATGATTCCCAGAACATAAGGCAGTAGAATATTTCATGTGAGCTATAAAATACATTGGACATTAATGTCATGCAGATTTTTCTTGCAATTTAGTCAGTCATTAAACTATTTACAATTAATAGAAAATAATTAGCAACTTCACAGAAGAAAGGTCCCCACATCCAAATTTTGTCTTTCTTGTGTCCTCAGAGCTCATCACGGCTCCTGGAACATAGTAAGTATGCTTGCTGACTGGCTTACTGATTTAAATAATTTTTCTAAGGGAGCTCTTCAGTACCACTAAAGGGCTATGATACAGTCAGCAATTGATGGAGGGTGAGGAATCTGGAACATTTCAAGGGAAACAAAAAAGAACAAAATTTTGTTATTGATAAGAAGGGAGGAACGAGCAGTGGCTTCTTCCATGAACAAAGTTTCCAGATAAAGTAGAAAATGCTTTAACTGCACCAGACCAAAAAAAGATTATATTAAAGATATAAAATCAGAATTCTGCTGTTTCAGCCAGGCTGAAGGAAATCTACATTCCTCTCTAGGGCAGCCTTAAAAACTCCCTTCCTACTTTTCACCCCTTCCTTCCTTTCTCTTCCCTAGTTTCCCTGAGTTCAGGTTTTGAAACTATCAATCCTGAGTACAGACGGCAAACAACTGTGGTAAATGTCACTTAATTACAATTTCCTCTGAATGTTACTTGAAGTTTCTATGACTAAGCTACCCAATTGCACATTACCAGTCAATACTATTTAATATTATTCCTGTTGCAATTCTAAAACCTGTTCTCCTCTAAGCTCTCAATATTCAAATACCATACATACTGAAAACAAAACCCCCAAATTCAGCAAAAAGTTTTTTTCAAAATAATTAAAAATAGCTCCTATAATTCTGTAATAATATTTTAAATACCACAAATAAAAATTCTCATACCTTTGCTTTGGTATCAAATCTCTCTGAAAAATATGGTGTACAGGCGATATCAAGTGAAGTTAAACCCCCTACAGGTATTATGCCATGAGATGGAGTGATCTTAACAAAAGGCAGAAGCTCTTTGTCACAAATCTGAAAGTGGAAAATTTGTGAAAATGTTAACTCATCCCTTCAAGTCACTGTTGGGAGAGTTTTCCAAACTATTATTTGCTAGACTATACAATCCAAGAAAAGCTAATTTATATCACAAATTATCACTGGCAAACTACTAAATATGAATTGTAGATCTGACAGAGGAAACCTTTAAGAAACATCAACCATAGTATTTTTTTAAATTCAAAAGAAACCACAGTTCATGTGTTTGGATAGTCATATTCAAATTTTACTAGAAATATAAGGGGCAGACCTCTAGTACATTATTATTTGATGGATGACAAGAACGGACTACCAATTTAACATTTGTATTTGCAGAAAGTTAATGGAAAAAATACTGGACCTAATGCAGGAAATGGATTTTATAGAATTTCTGAAGATAAATATCTCACCTTATTTAACTCTCCCGAATCCATTTTGGGCAGAATAATTTAAAAAGAACTTTACAAAACTTAGGAGAAAACTGAAGATTAGAGATTTTAAAAGATTCCTGGTAACATATATAAGCATCATTCTCCAAATTAAATGGAGAAATTCATACAAAGGATTTTAATTTTAAATATTATTTATAAGACAAGGATCATATAGAAAATTGAGGTAAATACATGCCTCTTTACAGCAATCTTAGCAGTAATTCTGTGTGTGTGTTCATCCTTCGTTGACAAAGAAGACTATGCCATCAGAGAAATGATGACATGATCTGCATTTGACTTTGCTTTGAGTGAGGAAGGGCTGTGCAGGTCACCAGCCTCCCTTCTCCTCCAGAGCCATCTGAATCCAGTGATCAGATATTCATCAGAATAACTGGAGATGACCCAGGATGAGGTGACTGAGGTTAAGTGATTTGCCCAAGGTCACACAGCCAGTGAGTAAAAAGATTTTTTTGTTTCATGCATTATAAAAATCATCATGAATACACTACATTTTCAGATATTATCCATCAATAAGCACATAGTAAGTGCATATTTTTATGTTTTCCCTTACTCGCATATTTATTTTATCCTATATATAATTGTTAATTGGAGGAGAAAATTATTATTACATTTTCCCCTCTACATTTTTTTTCTTTTGTTGACTCAAGAAATGTGATTACAAAGGAAAGCTAATGTAAGGATTAAGGAATATCAATTGTTTTACCGCTAGAAGCAAATTCATTTTGAGTAAGATTACTGCGACAATCCCTTGTTCAATATGTTTTTTTAACTATTTATCGTATGTCAGTTTTTCAATTAGAGAAGAACATAGAGATAGGGAAGGTACTTTGAACAACCCAGCATTCAGCTGCTTCCCATTGATTGGAATAGGGGAAAGGCAACCATCCACCCAGCCTCTCTCTACCTCTGTCTTAAAGTTGCCTTTCTCTTTCTCCTTTGGTTTTTCTCCCATTCACCCTGAATTGAGATTGCAGGACAGACGACCCCCAGTTTGGCTGTTAGTGAATTTTGCTTACTCTGACTTAACAAAGCTGAGTAAGCGGTCATAAGGGAAGAAGTAGTTTCTATGACAAGTACCTTACTGCTAACTTCCAAGCATGGAATTAAATAAAATGAGGCCAAAGCCACTGCCTAGACCTCCTCCCCCATGACACAAAAAAGACTGAGCCCAAGGCTTACATGCAGACGCCACTTTTCAATCATTTTTTTCTTTAGTGAAATTTCTCTCTTATTGATGTTACATATTATATAAATATGAATATATACATATATGCACATATTTATTTGAAGTGCCTGTTATGTGTCTGGGCATCATATGAGACATTCAGGATACAAAAACAATATTACTCAACTTATCTCTGCCTTAAAGGAGACTAAAATGTATTGGAGAACATTGCATGTTCATAGTAAATTTAATAGACTAAATAAAAAGTGATTAGAGGTGGGAAAGGGGAGAAGGAAGGTGCTTAACAGCTGGAGAAGTATAGCAGGAATCCTTTGACATGAGTTTTGAGAAAGATAAGGATTCTATGAGGTGAAAGTAGGGAAAAAGTACATTTTGAGCAATAGACATCAGAAATGCAACATTCTGTGCTGGAAACACCTAGCAAGACATTTTGGCTATAACAGGGGTGGGAAATCAGCAGCCTAGAGGCCACATGTGGCCCTCTAGGTCCTCAATTCTCTATTGCCTTGAGAGCAAAATACAGAATCATCACCATGGATTTTAAAATTATTCTCAATACAGCATCAGCCTTATAAACCAATCTTATAAATTTTTCTTCATATGTTCTATATTCTGATCAACCTGCACTACTAATCGTTCCCCATCCAGAGCATTGTCTTTGCATGAGATCCCTCATATCTGGAATTTACTACCTGCATCTCATAGAATCACTAGCTTCTTTCAAAGTACTCTTCGGGTACTACCTCCTACCTACACGAAGTCTGTCTTGATGTCTCCCCCATGCTCCCAGTTAAACACTCTCTCTTCCAAATGAAATTACTTTGTATTATTTTGTTTTTATTGTATTTATTATATTTATTGCTGTACACATTGTACCCTTCCTTCCTCCTGAACAGAGGTTTCTCAAAGGTGGAGATTATTTCATTATTGTCTTTGTATCTCAAGAGTTTCTATCAGTACATTGTACAAAATAGGCATTGAATAAGTATTTGTAGAACTAAATTGAATTTACAGTTATTTGCATGGACCAAAATTGGGAGTAGAAAGGAATTGGAAGTTTACTGAGCTCAGGAGAGGCGGTTTAGGAAACAATAAAGTAGATATGAAATAAATAGATGTAACTTAAATCAGAGCTTTTCCATTTGTGAGCCTGATGTATTTGTATCTCAAAAATATGACAACCCCTGAGAGAATGTGCTGGAAGAGCTGTGACGTCTTTATAGAAAAACCACCAGCAGATGGCAGCAGAGAGTAGCAGAGGACGCCCATGGAGGGCAGAGGGACCACAAAAGGTGCCTGTAGAGGAGGAACAGGTTGCCCACTGAGGACCAGGAGCAGCCTGCACAAACGAGAAAAGGGTGCAGCTTGATGGCAACAGATGAGCTCAATGACTCTGGGCAGACCAGGAGCAGCATCTGAGACGGAGAAGGGGTCTACCTCCAACCCTTCCTCCCCCCACCCCACATTTTGCTCTGGTTACACATGTATTCCCCAGACACACAGGCTTCCTACATGTTCTTTTGTTGAACTTATTTCCTCTACATTTAAGTTTGTTTTATTGCTTTTTTCCTCTCATGTGTGCTCCTTTTGTCATTTTCTGGATAGTGGACAATGCTCTTGTGCCTTCCCAGTCACCAGTGGAGTAAAACAGGGCTATGTGCTTGCTCCCATGCTTTTTAGCATGATGTTTTCAGCCATGGTGTCAAATTCTTTCAATGAGGATGGACACTGCATCAAGGTCAGCTACCAAACTGATGGTAAATTCTTCAATCTAAAAAGGCTACAAGCCAAGACCAAAGTGGAGGGAGTGTTGGTGCATGATTTTCTGTTTGCAGATGATTATGCACTCAGTGCAGTCTCTGAAGTTGAGATGTGACAAAGTGTGGATCAATTCTCTGCTGCCTGTGCTCATTTTGGCCTAATAATCAATACCAAGAAAAGACAGGTGCTCCATCAGTCACCACCACGCCATCCATTTGCGGAACCATCGGTTACAACACATGGAGAAGTTTTGAATGCTGTGGATAAGTTCACTTGCTCTGGTAGTATACTTTTCAGAGATGTACACATTGACAATGAGGTTGATGCATGCATTGTCAGAGCTAGCTCCATGTTTGGGAGGCTCTGAAAAAATGTTTGGGAGAGAAGAGGTATTAGACTGACTACCAAACTGAAGGTCTACAGAGCCAGTGTGCTTATCTCATTGTTGAATACCTGTGAAACACGGATAATCTATCAGCACCATGTCAGGAAACTGAATCACTTCCATTTGAACTGTCTTAGGAAAATTCTGAGGATCACCTGGTAAGATAAGGTACTAGACACTGAAATCCTTGCTCAAGCTGAACTGCCAAGCATACAGACTATGCTTCAGAGAGCGCAACTCCAATGGGTTGACCACATTGTTTTGCATGCAAAATGTACACTTGCCAAAAAAACTATTTTATGGAGAACTCACTTGGGGCAGGAGAGCAGAAGAAGTGAAACAAGCACACTTCCAAGGTCTCTCTCAAGAATACTGACACAGGACCACTTAGTATGGTGTGCTCACATCAGAAAGGGTGCTGTGCTTTATGAGCAAAGCAGAATTGAGACAGCACAAAGTAAACATAGGATGCACAGATCTGGAGTATCCACCCCAAATATTCACAAGGACTATCTGGGCCCAGCCTGTGGTAGAGCATTCCAAGCTCATATTGGTCTGATCAGCCGCAGTCGGACACACTGAAATTTCACTTTATCGTGATGATGTCACCTTGGTCCTCTTCAAAAACAAAGGACAATAGCTAACCAACCAATGAACCAAGAACAGGAAAATTGGTAAGAGAAATGTGCCCCAGTGTGTATAAGGAGACATTTTCCTTTCTCACTTTGCTCTACTGTTTAGTTAAATGTCTTGCACTTTGAACTAGAGTGACATTCCTCTTATTGGTCTAGAAGAGGCTGGGACTCCTCAGCTAGGGTCCTGAGTACAGATGGACCCCAAATTTGCCTTGATGACAATTATAATAATAGCTAATAGTTATATATTGTTTACTATGTGTCAGGGTACTATGGTAACCACTTTATAATTACCATCTCATTTTATCCTCACAGTAATCTTGAGATACATACTGTAAATATCTTTTCAGATGTGATGGGGGCATTCGTTTATACTAGATCTGAGAAGGAAAGATTTCAATGATCCTGAGTATGTAGGATCCTGTGGTATAACATTTCTATGGACAGTCATCCCAAAAGGAATGGAAGCACTTGATAATAAAATTCTAAATATCTAAAGAGAAAAGTTCAATGAGTAGAGAAAAGTCGAGAGGAAGGGGGAGTTAAAGAGATAGTAAGGGTGGATGTACATGCTTCCAACAGAAGCAGCCTACGTAGGTTTTCAAGAGATGTGGATGAAAGATGGAGGCAAAAGGAAGTAACAGAAGATGAATATATAAACACACAGCATTATCTCATAAGATTAGAATCAGAAATGTTGAAGATTCAAATTAAGTTAAGGATAATAGGAAAAGTCAATGATATCAAAAGGAAGTTTTGTATAGTTGAGAAAAAGTGAATTTTTTTTAAAGGATAAAATGGCTATTTGGGATTAAAGGGGAAGATAATAGCTGATCATGGAGAGAAGGTGGAGCTATAGGATTTTTATTTTGCTTCCGTTTTCCTTGATGACGAGGAGGAGAATGATAATAATAGCTAATAGTTATATATTGTTTACTATGTGGCAGGGTACTGTGCTAACCACTTTATAATTATTATCTCATTTTATTCTCACAACAACCCTGAGAGCTATGTACTGTGATTATTCCCATCTTACAGATGAGGAAATTGAGGCAAACAGAAGTGACTTGTCTAAAGTCACACAACTGGCAAGAATTTGAGGTCAAGTTTGACCTAATTCCAGGGTTCTATCATCTGTACCACCTGCCTGCTGAAGAAAGTCTTCCTAATTCCAGGGTTCTATCATCTGTACCACCTGCCTGCTGAAGAAAGTATATTACTTGTGTAGTATAATCATCTCCATCTCCATAGCAACTCAGATAAACAAACAAAATGATCATTTAGAAGTTGAGATTCAAGACAAGTAAAAAGTAAGTTCAAATCACCAAATCCAGATAAACGGTACCTGTGGAGCTAAGGAAATGGCCTGAAGAATCTTAATTCTCATTGATTGTGGAGAACTGGAGAGATGTCACAAGACTAGGAAAGGATAAATGTTCTAATTTTCTAAATAAAGAAAGAGAATGGAGCCTATGAGCTATCATCCCATGAGCAAAGATCTCGATAACATTATTAAGTGGAGAATTATTGAAGAATCAGTAAAAGAATTGGCATTTCCAAAGAACCTGCTGCTCAGTTTCATCAGGGACAAGCCTTGCCTGTCATTTCTTTTTTCTTAATTTAAGGTTATTCATGTGATAGGCAAAGAGGATGCCAGAGATAGTTGTTCTAGATTTTGACAAGTCATTTGACATAGTTTTTCATTTATTTCTATGAGAAAAAATGGGAAAGATGTGGATTAGATGATAATTCAATTAGATGAATTTAGTAGTTGAACTAGACCCAAAGAGCAGTCCTTAATAGTTTTACGTCAGCCTGGAAGGAGTTCTCTAATGGAGTGCCCCAAAGAACTCCATTTGGACCTGTATTGATTAACATTTTTATTAAAGACTTGAACTAAAAAAGGGTAGGACTGTGAAATTTGCAAATGACACAAAGCTAAAAGGATAGCTAACACACCGAATATGAGAGTCAGGTTCCAAAATGTTCTGGAAATATCAGAATGTTGGACCGAATCAAGTGAGGTGAGTTTAATATAGATAAATAGAAAGCCTTATTCTGGGAATTAAAACTTTCATGAACAGAAGATACAAGAGGTATGGCTAGCTTATAATTTATCCTTAAAAAAGCGTGGGGTGGGGCCATTGGATCAAAAGTCCCTCTTACCAGGATAGCCAAGAAAACTAATTTAATCTTGAGGTACATTAAGAAATTCATGGTGCCCAAGACAGAGGAGTTGATGATACCTCTATACTTTACTCTGTTCAGACTACATCTGGAGTATAACATTTGGTTCTGGGCCATATCCAGGAGAGAAAAAAGGTAACTGGAATGAGGATGGCCTTGAATTTATGCCATTTGAGTATTAGGTGAAGAAACAAGGACTGTTAGCTAGGACAAGAGTAGACTTATGAAGATGGAGGAGATAGAACTGTTCAAATATTTTCCATATCACATGTAAAAGTGATGAGATTTGCTCTGCTTGGTCCCATGGAATAAAGAGACTATAGGTCAAGGTTGTAAAGAGGTAAATTTAGGCTTGATGTCAGGAAAACCCTCCTAACAATTAGAATTATCTAATTGAGATGAGCCGCTTTGGAAACTAATGGGTCCTCCTCAGTGGCATACTGGTAAATGTTTAAATATGAGCTCCGGGATGAGGAGGAGGGCCAGAATGTTCACACAACACACTTTTAAATTTAATCTTCACTATTAACACTTTCTGTATCACTTTATTAAATTTAGGCAGTCAACCAAACAATAAATTAAAATTTGATCTGTAAAGTTTGCTTCTTTCCAGGGCACAAATGAAAACTTAATCATCAGTCATTGAGTGTGCTGCTATGTTCGATTCTAGGCTCTTTTGCTCTCCCTAGAGACATTAAGGTAAAAATAGAAGTTTATTGGATATGATTGAGAAGAATTCTTATTTTGGTTCCCTTTGGGCCAGATGAACTCTGAAGTTCAGAGCAGCTTGTGGATTCTAGGAATAAGCAAAATCAGGCTTCTCCTGACTCTAAGTGCAGCAGAAAGAGAAACTTGTTACCTCCGTAGAACTCATGTAAACTTCTGAAACTAACTATAACCTACCCCAAATCCAGGGAAAATAATGAGACCCATAATCCTACCTTGAAGCAAGATTCTTAAGGCCAGTAAGATCACTTACCTTGAAGTAAGCATGATGTAGACCAACGTTTTGAAGAACTGTTTTCTTCCATGTTGTTAAACCTTGAGGGCAATTTTCAAAGAGGACATGATGAGTCAATAGCACAACTTTGGCAGGTCCAATCTAAAAGTAATATGAGGAAAATGTGGGGGAAAGCATGTAAGTTACTTTCAATAAATACAATATCAATATTAATTAGACATTTCCCCCAAAATAATCATGATACATTCATAAATGATACTTACTAAAGCAAAGTTATGACTTTGAAAACAAAGATTGAAAACAAATATATTGGAGAGTGTATAGTACAGAACCAAATGTACCATATTTGTAATCAAAAGACCTACATTCAAAGCCCAGCTCTGACACTTACAACCCATGTGACTTCTGGTAAGTCATTTAACCTTATAGACCTCATCTGTAAAATGAGAGGGTTGGACAAGATGACTTCTGTGGTCCCTTCCAGCTCTAAATCTACAATCCTATGATCCATTTGTTTGCTTGAAAATATTCCATTTCACATACAATTCATTGATAAGATAAGACACCAAGGCCCAGAAAAGTTAAATAACTTACTCAAAGTCATAAAGACTTTTGTCATAAAGACAGTGTCAAAACCAGGATTCAAACCCAGGTTCTCTGATTCTCAATCTAGCATTCTTTCTATTATGCCATGCTACCTCTTGGATGTGTTGTGTGGGGGGAGTGGAGGATTCCATTGGAAAATTCGTCATATCATCTTATTTGATAACATATATTATAATATCTAAGGTTTATGTAGCAC
Organism: Bettongia penicillata ogilbyi; assembly: GCA_023548195.1. Lineage (NCBI taxonomy): Eukaryota > Metazoa > Chordata > Mammalia > Diprotodontia > Potoroidae > Bettongia > Bettongia penicillata. Next base: position 6,416,862 of record JAJHZJ010000252.1, on the reverse strand, counting down.
TTTGATGTTTGCAGAGTGCTTTACATGTCATTTGATCCTTATAACCTTACTGTGAGGTAGATTTTATAGGCATTATTATCCCCATTTTACTGAAGAGGAAATAAGTTTGAAGATTTTAAGTGACCATTCCAGAATGATCCAGCTAATTATAGCATGGCAACAAGATCTAAATCCAAAATCTCTCCTAACTGCAAATTCAAAGTTCTTTTCACTATACTACAATGCCTCTTCAGTTTAAGTTGAATTTGTGATTAGAAAAGTTCAGAATACCACTGGAAAGAAATTTTAATGTAATTAATTATTTTATAAATAGCATTACAAATCTCTACAAATGCATATCAATAACCATGATTTTATTATTGTTACAGCAAGCAACATTCCCCTTTTAAGATCAAAATGATACCCCCCACTTGGGCAAGTTCTCTGCTTTGGAACAGAGAGAGGATAGTACCAATTATTTTCTGAAATAAATGACATAGAGCATGGAGATGGAGTATCTTGTTGAAAGAATCATGGAGAGATGAATGTCATTGTGTTGTTGAACATTTAGAGGGAAGTAAGCCATGAGAAGACCGAAGTGATAGAAGAGGCAAAGTTATGAAAGGCTTCAAAAGCCAAACAGAGAATGTTATATTTGCTTCTGAAAACAATAAGGAACCAATAGAGTTTATTAAGTTGGGGGAGAGGAACTGGGAGAGGGCATGGCATAGTCAGGCCTATGCAGTAGGAAGATAACTTTGACAATTAAATAGCATATAGACTCCAATGGGGAGAGATTTCAGGCAGCAAGACCAACCAGAAAGCTATTGAAATAGGAGAATATGAGTTAATGAGAACATGGATGGGGTGATGGCAATGTCGTAGGAGAAATGAAGGAAAGGTAGAATAGTCAGAAGCAAACAACAGATTACATATAGGCAGGGGGGAGGACAAGAATGAGGAGTCAAGCATGATGTCAAGCTGCAAACTTGGGTGATTGGGAAGATAGTGGTGCCCCAGAAAGTAAAAGGAAATTTGGGAGGAGTGGAAAGTTGGAGAAAAGGTAAGTTCAGTTTTTGATACGTTGAGTTTGCAATGTCTATGGGACGTACAGTTCAAGAAGTCCAATAGACAGTTGAAGATGTCAGATTCGAGACTAGGAGAGGCTAGAGATGGATAAATGGATCTGAAAATTATTTACATAGAAATAATAATTGAGTCCTGGGAAAGTATGACTATAGTTACAGAACAAGACATACATTTTCAAAATAAAACAATATGATACAAACTGAGTAAAAGATGAGATTTTAGTTGGGAATCCAGGGAATTCAAATCAAGGAGTGACTAGTTATTTACTACAAAGTGGGAACTTAACATGAGGAAGAAAGCATCAGGGGAAGGGCAGTAGTAGGCAGTAATAGAGCTGCAGAAAAATAAGAAAAGATAGAACATCAATGAATTGTTTTTTTAAATATCCACCAGAGAGCCAAAAAAAAGTTCTAAAGGAGAAACAAAGTGGGCAATGTCTGATATTGTACTACCATGTTAAATTTGATATATACTTTTTATAAACTGAACATGGTACATCCTAAGCTTGGTTTTCACATGCAATCCTTTCCTCTTTCTGTCTGTTGTGTATGGAAATGCTCATGTCTGTTGAAGACTACTAAGTTTATAAAAAAAAGAAATTATCTAGAAGAAAGTAAATGATTTAAAGATTGCTAGTTCGTAACTAGATACTAGAGTAGTAGAAACGGTACCAGAACCCAGGTCTCCTGAACTCAAATTCAGAATTTTCACCGCAACATTATTCCTTCATATGACCAGACTGGTCCTTATTTGACAAACACATAATCCCTCACTGAGTAAATAGTCAAAGCATTTTCATATTCATAGAATCTGCCAGAGCTTGTATGTCATTGACATCATTGTTACATCACGATGAAGCCTTGGACTGTGTTTTGTGTACATAGATATATTTTCATTATAGATACATATTATGTGTGGGTATGTGTATGTATGTAGCAGGATTCTGGGCTTATCTACTGAGTCTGAGGGGACTTGATTACCATTTCTGTGTTCTTAAGGGCATGGAAAAAAATGGAAGAGAAGTTTCTAATGAGATGCTAATTTCAGAGATGCTGAACTGAGGCAGCCCACCAGTCTACTTCTGCAAATGTGGCCACCTGCTGCCCCTCTTAACATCAACAGAGTGAGTGCCAAGATTAAAAGAGAAGACTGTGAGTTAACTACGGAGCAGCTGATGAGTAATGTGACCATAGCCATGCGTACCTATTGCCGAATAAGAAACTGATGGTATCTGAATAAGAAACTGATGGTATCCAAATGCTCCCTCACTTTCATTCCAGCACTTTCCAGGAGAACATATCACTAATATATTTTTCAAGAGTCTGTTTGGCTTCTAGGGTGAGTTTTTAGTTTGTTTTTCATCCATTTGTTTTTATGTTTTAAACATTTTCTTGTAAAGAAGCCAGTTTCTCCAAATTAACAAGTCTCTTTAGTATATTGCTGGGCTTGTATGTGTGCCCTATGGAATTAATGGCAATTAAAGGACAGTGAATTATGTACCAAGATTTCTAGAAGGAAAGGAGAGAAATGACTAAAGCTGGGAGGTATTCACTGGAACAATATGGCAACCCATTTTTGATCTAACATCAGAGAAAAAAGATTTAGAAATTCAGAACAAATGAAGTTGGGCACAATCTGAGTTTAAATCCACCAAAGCAGGGGGGAACAGAAGAAAGAATTGGAGTCCCAACTCTTCTGAGACTAGCTGTCTCAGGCACTTTTCCTACTTTTGTTCCTCTCAGGAATGGTTAATGAAACTCCTTTCCTGAAAAGAACTAAGGAAAAGCAATGCATGATGTAAGTAGTTGAGAATCACTCCATCAATAAACATTTATTAAGTGTCTATTATGTGCCAGGCACTATGCTAAGTTCTGTGGATACAAAAAGAGACAAAAAAACAGTCCCTGTGCTCAAGAAGGAGCTTGCAATTTAATAGGGGAGATGACACAGAAACAAATATATACAAATCAGTTATATACAAGATATATTGGGAATAATTAACAGAGGGACAACATTAGAATTAAAAGAATTTTTAAAAGGCTTCCTGTAAAAGATGAGATTTTAGTTGGGAATCCAGGGAATTCAATAGATCCAAGAGAAGAGGGAGAGTATTTCAGATGTGGAGGACGGCCAGAGAAAATGCCCAGAGTCAAGATATGGAATTACTGAATTGAAGAGTGTGTGATAGGGAATGAGATTTAAGATAATTGGTGAGGTAGGAGGTGAGGTAGTTTAGGAAAGCTTTAAATGACAAAGAGTATTTTGTATTTTACATTGGAGGAAATAGGGAATCATTGTAGTTTACTGAGTGGGGAGTGACATGATTAGACTTGTGTGAGGAATGACAATTCCACAAAGGAATGTGAACCAGTGAGTAATATGTCTACTAAGAACAAGCACCTACTACAACCCACACCAAAGGTAGGTACATCAATGAGAAGGCATTATTACCTTCACTGCACAGTCTAGCCGCACTGTGTTTCCATCATATACTTGAAGGTTGAATTGACCTCTTTCTGGAGAGCTGTAACTCGGTTGCCAGCTCACTTCACAATCCAGTGCTGAGTATCCTTCTACAGTACCTGTGAAATTATAGTATAGAAAGATAATTAGCCATCAACCATAAATATTGTTTTCTTATTTTAGTTTTCAATACTAAAATTCATAGGATTTCCAGAATTGGGAAATGCTAATGCATGCCAACTCTAGTTGTTGTCCCTTGTAATTGAAGACAAGTAAAATGACATCACTATGTTAGGTCAATGTACGGTGTGTCCAACTGTGGCTGATCAGACCAATGAGTTCCAAAGGTTCTATCACAAGCACAAATAGTTCATATGATGTTTCTAAATTTGCACATCTCATTTTTCTTTTGAGCTGTTGCAATTCCACTTTGCTCATAGAGCACAGAGCCTTCTCTGATGTGGGCACACCATGCTGGATGGTCCTGTGGCAGTGATTCCCAATTGATTCCAAAGTTTTTCAGAGAGACCTTGAGAGTGCGCTTTTATCACTTCTTCTGACCCATATGTGAGCATGTGCCATGTGTGAGTTCTCCATAAAAGTATCTTTAGGCAAACATACGTCTGGCATTCAAATAAGTGACCAGTCCATATGAGTTGCATTTTCTGCAGTAGGGTTTAGATGTTTGGCAGCTTAAGAAAGGACCTCAGTCTCAAGTATCTTATCCTGTCAGGTGATCTTCAGAATCTTCCTAATACAATTCAAATGAAAGCAATTCAGTTTCCTGACATGGCACTGGTAGACTGTTCAGGTTTCACACATATACAGCAATGAAGCCAGCACAATGGCTCCATAGACTTTCAGTTTGGTAGGTAGCCTAATACTTCTTTTCTCCCACATTTTCCTTCAGAGCCTTCCAAACACTGAGCTAGCTCTGGGTGCATCAATCTTACCCTCCATGCGTACATCCCTACAAAGTATACTGTCAAGGGAAGTGAACTTATCCACAGCACTCAAGATTTCTCCATTTGCTGTAATCCATGGTTCCACATATGGATGGTTGAAGTGCTGGCTGGTGGAGAACTTCTATTTTCTTGGTGTTAATTGTCAGATCAAAAGTAGCACATAACAGAGAACTGATCTATACTCTGTTGCATCCCAGTTTCAGAGAGATGGACAAACTATTCTACTGGCAAACTTGACAGAGTTCTCATTTTTCTTTTAGTAACTTCTGAATTTCCCCGTGATTTCATCAAACCAATCCTGATGTTTGTGAGTATTCTGGCCTAAATGAGTAAATGCAGTGCTGTACAACAAATCTCTAAAAGCTGTCCAGTTTTTTGTTGCCAATCACATGTTGGCTCATCTTTCACTCCAAGTTAGCAACAAACTGTTTATGCATGAAGAAGCGTTCTAATCTACTGACATCAAGTTTTCAAGTAATCATCTTTCCCTGGGGCTGGCACTTACTGAATGTGAACGTTTAGCTTAGAGAGGATCAGTCTAGAACTCTGTGCCCACACTGCCTTCATCTCTCACATCTTGTCTGTCTCGTCTTCTTACAATGCCATAGTCTATTAAATGCTAATGTTTGCTATGAGGGTTAATCCATAAGTTTTTATTGCCTTCAGATAAACAGATGACAGTGTTGGTGATGAGGTCATGAAATGCACAAGTGTTCAGTAGTAAGTGAGCACTGTCCTTTCTGTTTCTGATTTTATTTCTCCCAAGGACTCCTTACCACATCTAGTGGTCTGTGCCTATTCTGGCATTAAAGTCACCCAGAGTTACATGCTTGTCCTCATTTGGCATATCAAGGATGAATATCTCCAGGTCTTTAAAAATTTTTTCTTTGGCCTCGTCAGGGTTCATTATGGTGGGAGCATACTGCTTGATAATGGTGGCATGATACTTTTCCACAAGTGGTAATCACACTGTCATGAGTCTGTTGCTCATTCCTTTTGGGAGGCATTCAAGATTCTTAACTACTTTAGACTGATTGCAAAATCTGCACCAGATGCATGGCCCCATCACTGTGGTCACTCCAAAAAAAGAAAAAGATATGTATCCAACTCCAACTTCAATCAGCTAGTCTTATTTACTACCTTTGATACCTACATTACAGCACAAGATGAGTACCTTTTTCATGCCAATTATGTAAAAAGATTTAGGAAGCACAAAGCAAGGATCCTCTGTGATGCTATATGATCCTCCTTCCTTCCTTCCTTCTCTCTCTTTTTCTCTCTCTCTCTCTTTCTTTCTCTTCCCTTCCTTCCTTCCTTCCTTCCCTCCCTCCCTCCTTCCTTCCTTCCTTCCTTCCTTCCTTCCTTTCTTTCTCTCTTTCTCTCTTTCTTTCTTTCTTTCCTTCCTTCCTTCCTTTCTTTCTCTCCTCTTTCTTCTTTCTTTCTTCTTTCTTTCTTTCTTTCTTTCTTTCTTTCTTTCTTTCTTTCTTTCTTTCTTTCTTCTTTCTTTCTTTCTTTCTTTCTTTCTTTCTTTCTTTCTTTCTTTCTTTCTTTCTTCCTCTCTTTCCTAAAACCTTAAACCCAGTTCACTCTGAAACTCATAGATTAGACCACAATAGATCTGGACCCTCCTGGTCTAGAGTGAATGTCAATGGTAATTCTCTTTAGAACAGCAACCCTGAGGGCCTTTCTCTCCCACCTTGATTTTTTTTTTCTTTTTCTAATTCAAGGAGCCATCACTTGATTACTTCGTAAAGAGGCCTATTCACTGAATGGGCATTACTCTAAGTGAGCACCTGTAAAGGTCTTAGCCTAAAAGAACCAGGGTCTCTCATTGCATCCTGGGCCATCTCCAGTCATCCTGATGAATATCTGGTCACCGGATTCAGATGGCTCTGGAGGAGAAATGAAGCTGGTGACCTTGCACAGCCTTCCCTCACTCAAATCAAAGCCAACTGCAAGTCATATCATCATTTCTCTGATGTCATGATCCTCTTCAAAAGTGAAGGATAAATACAAGAACTTTTTTTTTCACTCAGGGCTGCTATTCAGATGTTATATCTGCTAAGTTTTCTCCCTACAAGAGATGTTCATCCTTCAGGTCTACTGGATTTCACATGCACATATTCCATGAACCAATGGTGAATGGAATCATCTTTACAAAAGTTTTTATACATTTTGGGTTTCAACCACATGGTAGGATCATCACCTGTTACAGTAAGCTCAGTTGGTTAGGTGAAGCAGACAGTTTTTTGGATGCCTTTTCTAGCCCCTTCCATGATTTTTAAAAAAGGCTGCACAGACATGTAAATGGCTGCCTAATCCCACTGCTGCTTCAGTGCAATGATAAAATGACCTTATGACATGGGTTGCCTGTGTACAGGGTTGTGCTTATAGCTCTCAGTGTATCTGCACCTGACATTTCTTCACTTGCCCATCACCACAGGACTTCAAGGTAGGTAAAAATGTCAAAATGACTTGGGTGATGTCTTTTGACTCACACATAAATTGGATTTAAGTGAAGCAGTCATCAACCTTACTCTCTTTTCCAGAGTCATCAATTTCCAGTGGCAAGACAATGAAAATTAGCAATGTTTTGAGATGTACTAGATGACCTTGGCATCATTGATGTCTAACCAAGCTTTAAGTGCTCCACAATACCTGCTTCCACTGCCTTTGTGGCCCATTGGAACAAATTGTTTACATCACCTATTCTGCCAGGAAAGTCTTCCCATGCTTGGGTAGATACCCCTCTAACTCACTGATGGGTTTGAGGTTCCTTGGTTACCTCAACTTGGTTAAGCCTGAAATCCACAAAAAGTCTCAGAAACTCTCATACAAGAGGTTTAGGGACTTCCCTTAACATCCTATACATTTCAGCATGCCACTTATAATTTTATCCAAATGTTGGGATGAGGAGGGGGAAAGGAATGTTAATTACCAAGAGATAACATGGTACATTAGATAGAGAGCTGTTCTTGGAGTCAAGGATACCCAGGTTGAAATCTCATTTCTCACACATACCTAGTCTGAGATCCTGGGCAAGCCCTTAATTTTTCAATGTCCCCAGGAAACTTTCTAAGACTAAAAGACTGTGGTCAATCTGAACAGGTAGAGAGAACTAACCAATCAGTAATTAATTACCCATGCCAATAAAATTACAGATGTAGTCAAAAGAAAAGAAGTTTAAAACGTGAACAACAAAGGCACAACACTAGAAATCTCCCTCTACTTTAACATGGGGGTTACTACCCTCTGTTTCCAGTCAACCAGCCAGTTACAAATACACCTAACTATACTATGACATAGTTCATATGCCCCACCTTGTCCACAAGAATATTGTGAGAGATATCCAGGTATACAATGTCTATTGTACTCCCGTTGTCCATTACTAATCTAATAATCCTTTCAAAAGAGGAAATGAGATTTCTCTAGCATAACCTTTTGAGTGCACATAATGTACATATTGATTTTAGCAAGTACTGCTTGCCTTTCTAAATGTCAACAAATACCTCTTTAATAACACATCCTAGAATTTTGACAGGAATCAAAATCAAGCTTATTAAGGGTGAGATGAAGAATGTCAATTAACAGAATACCGAGGAAGGGCATAAAAAACAAACTTTGACAATTATCAGCCCTAATTGAGATTTGTCCCATTAAAACTGACTGTCGTTAGCCAATGACTCATCACCATCAGAGATTCATTACCAAAGTTTAGCTGTAACATATACAGGTTCCCATAGTCTGCGATACTGCCCTCTGGGGGCACTGGAACAATGGGGGAGGGGATGACAGATTCTGGTGTAATTGGGAGGTACTGAATAAAAATAAAGGGATGGTGAAAGCAAAGGAAAGAGGAGAAGATGATTTTGAAAAACTGTCCACACATTTTTCATCTGTTTTTTAACAGAGTTAAAGTCATAGTGATTATATTGTTTTCCAAATAAACACACAAAATGCTGTCATAATTGATTACTGGCCAAGTCCTCTGACAAATCTCAGTAACCAAGTGTTGGCAAGCAAGCATGCCATGCATTATTGGGAAGTCCAGTATGCATCTACAGAAATACGTGTGTAATGGCTTGTTTATAATGTAACACTATATGTTTACATGACACAATATTGCATCATCAAAATTTCAACGCAGGAAAAATAACCCACAAATTTACAATAAATTATTAAATTTAAGGTGTACCTTTTTTAAAATATTTTCTAATTTTTTGAAATGACAAATTAAAAAAAAAACGGTTAAAGCATTAAAGAAAGTAGACTTCCTAGGGGATACTAAGTATTTTTTAAAGATATCAATTTTTTTGGAAAGTCAAATAAATTTGGGAATCTCTGGTAACATAGATACAATTAAATACAGAGACTGTTTCTGATGGGGAATCAGAGAATCTAGAGGCAGGGAGGAGATTGGAGAACTATAAGGTCTTCTAGATTTTTAACTTGAGGATAAGTAGAATGATTTATTTTTCTTTGCATCTTTCTTGGGACCTTGAAGAATGCTTTGCACTAAATAATAAATAAAATGTACTTAATAAGTACTGAAACATTCATGAACTTAGTAAAGAAATTTTAAGATAGGTACCCAGGGTTTCAAAGGATTACAAAATGCTCTAAATTTTATTGTTTTAAAAAAGGAGGTTTTTCTTAAGATTCAATGACAAATTTACACTAAATTCATAATTTTGTTCAGTGAAATTCCATTAAATCAGTATTATCTATAATGATCATAATGAAGACTAAGTCTATAAAAAATGAACACTAACTTTAAAATGGAAATGTTATAACATCAGTTTTAAATCAAAGAGCAAACCCATGGTTAGCAATACCATCATACACTTTAATATTATGGGTCTTCAAACAAATAAGCAAAAATAAAGGGTGCTCTACCTTTAGCTGGACGTATAGAAAATGCAATCCCATTATCTAGGATCAGTGGTTGCCATTTAAATCTAGCTGCACAATTTCGGCGATTAAACAATCTGACTGTCCCCCTATATCCTGTTTTCACCAGGAAGCCACGAGTAAGTCTTAGAACCAGTTCATTTGTTGACAACTCAAGAGCCATAGGCATCACTACTGCCTTCACTAGGATATTTCCACTAGGAATGTTGTTTATTGTGAAACTGAAAGACCTGTAATATATGAAAAAAAATTCATAACATATGTATAATTTTACTATTGAGATTCAGTTATACACATAATGACATATAACAATGAGCTCCACAAACAATTATTTAATAGGTAATATTCCTAGAGCTATTCATGAGAGCAAAATACTTCCATTAAAAATGCCATTGAAAAATGGCAAAAAAAGGGGAGGAGACTATCATATCACTTGCTTTCTAGATGGGTGGGGGATGGAGATAAGAAGAGAATTTGGAACTGAAATTCAAGATTTAAAAAAATAGTATACAAAAGAATCAAGAAAACACACATACAGACAATCTCAAAGATAGGTGATACATAGAGAGAGAGAGAGAGAGAAACAGAGAGAGAGAGAGAGAGAGAGAGATGGATAGGTATAGATCAATGATAGATAGATATAGATCAAGTTAAAATCTCCTAATTTTAGAATCAAAAGCATTTAACCCCAATAAATCAAAAAAATAAAGAGGCATCTTACTTCCAAAATGGCCCCAGAGTGGTCTTCTCAAATGCTATTGGAATGCATGTATTTGATGCAGGCGGAATCACATAAGATAATGGATTAGTATTCTTCAGTTCTTCATGATCAATTTCTAACCGCACCAAAATATGTAGAGGCAGATTATTGATAACATGTATTTGTTTAGTGCATATATAATTCACACAAATATCACCAAAATCAAGGACAGATGGACCTGAAAGAAAGAGGAAATGATAAAATATCATTTTTTAATTGCATAAAGTAAATGTAGGCAAATCTAATCATTTGGTCACTCTTTTTTTTCAGTTTGAGGCTGTATTGTTTTTATTTAGTTTTTAAAAGACTAAAAATAATTTTTGTCATAACAGGAATATTAAATATAACATATTTTTATCCACTAAAATAATTTCATAATTCAGTGCCAATTACTAAGATGCATTAATTAAATAAGTAACAGGACAGAACAGTCAAGATCTGGGATTTCACTATTTCCTTTGAAGAAATTATCTCCACTACTTCAGATCATAACTTCTAGGCTTAGAATGTAGCCTCTGGGCACTAAAAGGCTAAGTAACTTTCCAGGGATAGCAAAGGCATATGTGTCAGAAGAAAGATTTGAATCTAGGTCTTCCTAACTCCCAAGACCAGTCCTTTCTATCCAAAAATTACTGAATGTGCATTGCTTATGATCAACTGAGATCTGGGAAAGACTTAGCTTATAAAAGCCAAGATCTCCCATTGCATCCACAGCCATTGCCAGTTGTCTTGGATTCCAGTGACTCAGGAGGAGAGAATGAGACTTTGCACAGCCCTGCCTCCCTTAAATCCAAATCACTTGCAAGTTAAAACAGCACCCTCCTGATATCATTGGTCTTTGAGAATGAAGGACAGATAACTATGCCATGACATTTCACATGCAAGATATATAAATAACTAAATATTAATGATATAAATACTTTGGTGATTAAAAGAGAATGGCTATACAACTAGGAGGGGTTGTTTGTTTAACGAGCATTAAAACACCAATTTGTACTACCAACATTTATCTTTTTTTTTTTTTTTTTTGGTGCACCTCACCACTGTTTGAAGCTCTCAATGAGTAAACTTCTTTCACTGATCTATTATTAACTTTTAGTATTAGACAACCTCTCAATGTACCAAGGGTTTGCATATGCTACAGGAAAAATCATTTTCTATAACAGTGATCTATTAAAGCTTTACTGATAAAGCATTTTCAATGAAATTTTTCTAAATGCATCTCCTTACTACTGTAATGTTCTATCTCAGATTTCATATCAACTCCTAGAGGGTAAAGACTACTTAATTATTATCTTTGTATTCTCAGTAAGTAGTACAGTGTCTCATACACAATGGGCACTTAATCAGAACATCACAGATTTAGAGCTGGACTGATCCTTCCAGGCCATGTGATTCACCCCCCCCTTATTTTACAGAGAGAAAGTTGAAATCCAGAGAATTTAAATGACTTGTCCAAAGTCACAAAGGTAGTAAGCAATCCAGATCCAAGTCTTTTGATTCCAAGTTCAGTGCCCTTTCTACTGCACTGTGATGCATTCCTAATAAATATTTATTGATGAATACATAAATTCTTCAGATAACTAAAGCTTATACCTAATAGTATATTGATAAATGTTTAACAAATGACTCTAGAAAAAAATGCAAATGCAGAATACACTCCGAAGTTTAATTCACACTATTAACATTTTCTCCATCACTTTCTTAAATCTAGACATTCAAGAAAATGATAAAGCCCTTGTAGCCAATTTTGAGGTATAATTGATTGCACTGAAAATTTAACATGTGAACCATTCAATCTGACTCCAACACACTCCTGTCTATACCTTTAAGCTGTAAAATTTTATTTTTATTTTCACCATTTCTAAAATATATTATACTGTATTGATAATGCATTTTTGCTTATTGTTAATACAACTTTGCATCTTGATGGGAAAGATCTTTCCCATCCATTAATTGGCCCATGTGACCTGCTTAAGTCAAGTCACCTGGAATAGGAAGGGTTGGAACAGGAGCACAACCAAGAGGAAGTTAGTCAGAGAGCAATCAAAGCTGGGAAAGGCAGCTGGTGGCTAGCATGAGTGGGGGAGCTTGTTTGTGATTTGTGTGATGGAACTGATTTGTGGGAAGTCTGACACAGGAAAGACTTGGGGATGGTAGTGCTCCCTGCATTGTTATTTCTATGGATGGATTTGGCTTTCTGCTGTTGGGATTCAGCTTTTTGGTGTTTGAATAAATGTTTTGGTTCTGTCTTCCATATGGAGAGTCTATTGTATTTTGTGAATCAGAACTGTGCCAGTATATTCATAGCTGCTTTAGGTGCTGTAAATATCATGTTGGCACTACATATACATCCCCCTGACTGCTGAGCAACTTAGGTTGAAAATTATTTAATGATGACTATACGTCACCATTGTGGACATTAATTTTTCTATTGAGTTTCAATATAGAGATATCTCTTTACATAAGCTAAATATCCCAATGTAGTTGTGGCAGTTTTCTTAATTGCTTTTAATAATTTTTCTGTCTCATTCTTCACTTTGGACTATCAATTTCTTGGTACTGTCAGCATGTCTGCCTCCATCAGCAGCTGATCCCTCAAGCTTCTTTATTATACTAGAAGACCATACAGCAAAGGATTTTTTCCCTTTGTTTGTAAAATATGATTAATCAGATGTTGAATGTGGTCACAAAGGGATCTCCATTAAGTAAAGTGTTTGAGTGTTATTATATGGTCTTAAAGGTATCTATTTTGGATGCTGAAAAGGCTTCTTGCTAATTTCTTAACATTCTGAAAAGTTCACCTCTGAAAAGGTAAATCTCAAGAAAGTGCTTCTACTATAAGATACATACTAAGATTTCTATATAATAGTTTGCCTAGAAAGGAGATATTAATTCTATTACTGGATCAATTTTATTAAAGGGGTTTCTACTATATTAACTCAAGTCCTATTTTTACTCTGAAAATAAAGTGCTTTATTTTATCAATGTCTAAATTCCTGGTTGAATCAAGTTAATTTAATTAAAAGTACTCAAACTGATTTTAGAACTTTTTTGTTACTACATTTCTGTTGTTTATATGTGGTTTAAATGGCACTGATAATAGCTATGGGCAATTCTCTTTGAATTAGCAGAAAGTCTTCATTCAGAATATGTTTAAAGAAATTCATTTGTGTACCTTTCAAGTACATACAGTGACTAAAACTAGGAACGGTATGCTAACTAACAAAAACCACTGGTAGAGATGATGTAAAAGATGTGGATAAAGTAAGATGGAGGACTTCCAGTCTGATTAACCACAAGAGGAGGAAAGAGGAAGAGGCAAGAAAGGGCTAGAAATTGGATGTTTGTTGAGTCTTCAGAGATAGCAACTGCTTGGATAAGGACTTAAGGAAAAAACACTATCTGTGCACTGACACAGCTAATTGCATTCATTGTGATCAATCATGGCTCAAATATAGCTGAAATTAAGGGAATATCCGGAGGAAAAACAAAGGAAGACACCCCAAAAGGAAAATCAGTCTATTATAGAGGAGCATCAGGAGTCCCCAGTAGCAGTCTAAGGCACAGTGAATAGGCACAGGAAGTAGGCACTTGGATTGTGATTGTTAAGAACTCAGTTGTAGAACCCCAGCTACAAAAGTATTTTTGTTTTATCTTTTTATTCCATTGATTGACACAGGGGCTTGTACTTACTTAAGGATTCTTTCATAAAGTGATTATGAGTATTAAATGAGATAATTTAAGTAAAAACATTTTGCAAACTTTAAAGTACTTAGATAGAAATATAAGCTATTTGTTATTTTTACTCAAATGAGTCAATGATTTCATAAATATGATTGTTTCCTCTAACTAGGAGGAACCTAATCTATCCATGCCTATCGATTCTGGGCTACTCTTGTCCAAGTCCTCCCCTAAGTTTGGTTGGATTCCTCAAAGTCATGAGGTAAACTTATGAAAAGATATTGAATTTCTAAATATCCACCAGACTAGATATCAAAATGACATAGGAAACAGTATGAATTGAAAAGAACTGGTAAATCCCAACAGACAGTATGCACAGAAACAAATAATAAAAAATCCATGGTCTACAATGTTTATTCACAAATGGGCAGTATGTAGGGAATAAACCAAGAGAATCTTAGTGCATGGAGGCAAACCTGATTTCATTTGAGATTCACAAAAAGATATGATCATGGAATGGTACATTCCAAGGAAAACAAATTTTAAAATGTTGGAGCAGAATTGCTCATCAGGAAGATAAATGCATATGGGAAAATCCATAAACTACAGGGAAGTGTAACAAATAACATTTGCACAAGAACTAAAGGAGAAAAGAAGAAAATAATATAACACCCATCAGACTATTTAGTGAATGATGGATTTGCAAAGCAGGTCACATGATCCTTATATAATAAAAATACTAAAACTTTTGGGATGCAGCCCAAGCAGCTCTTTGAAATGAACACTTTTATTAGCAAAAGCAAGAAAGAATAAATCAATGAGTTACACTTGCAACTGGTTGGTTGGTTGTTGTCCTTTGTTTTCAAAGAGGATCAAAATGACATCATCATGATAAAGTCAAGTTTCAGTGTGTTCAGCTGCAGCTGATCAGACCAATACGAGCTCAGAGTGCTCTACCACAGATTGGGCACAGATAGTCTGTGTGAACATTTCGAGTGGATACTCCAAATTTGCACATCCTATGTTTCCTTTGCATTGTTTCAATTCCACTTTGCTCGTAGAGCACAGTACCCTTTCTGATGTGGGCACACTATACTGAGTGGTCCGGTGCTAGTATTACTCATGTCACATAATCAAATCCAAAGTTCTTAAAAGAGACCTTGAGAATATCCTCATATCCCTTCTTCTGACCACCATGTGATCTCCTGCCCCATGTGAATTCTCCATAGAATAGTCTTTTTGGCAAGCATACATTTTGCATTCAAACGAAGTGACCAGCCCAATGAAGTTGCACTCTCTGAAGCATAGTTTGAATACTTGGCAGTTTAGTTCAAGCAAGGATCTCAGTGTCTGGGACCTTATTCTGCAAGGTGATCTTCAGAATCTTCTTAAGACAGTTCAAATGTAAATGACTTAGTTTCATGACCCTTGTAGCCAATTTTGAGGCATAAATGATTGCACTGAAAATTTAACAATCTGCCCATGTGAACCATTCAATCTGACTCCAACACACTCCTGTCTATACCTTTAAGCTGTAAAATTTTATTTTTATTTTCACCATTTCTAAAATATATTATACTGTATTGATAATGCATTTTTGCTTATTGTTAATACAACTTTGCATCTTGATGGGAAAGATCTTTCCCATCCATTAATTGGCCCATGTGACCTGCTTAAGTCAAGTCACCTGGAATAGGAAGGGTTGGAACAGGAGCACAACTAAGAGGAAGTTAGTCAGAGGGCAATCAAAGCTGGGAAAGGCAGCTGGTGGCTAGCATGAGTGGAGGAGCTTGTTTGTGATTTGTGTGATGGAACTGATTTGTGGGAAGTCTTGACACAGGAAAGACTTGGGGATGGTAGTGCTCCCTGCATTGTTATTTCTATGGATGGATTTGGCTTTCTGCTGTTGGGATTCAGCTTTTTGGTGTTTGAATAAATGTTTTGGTTCTGTCTTCCATATGGAGAGTCTATTGTATTTTGTGAATCAGAACTGTGTCCAGTATATTCATAGCTGCTTTAGGTGCTGTAAATATCATGTTGGCACTACATATACATCCCCCTGACTGCTGAAGTAACTTAGGTTGAAAATTATTTAATGATGACTATACGTCACCATTGTGGACATTAATTTTTCTATTGAGTTTCAATATAGAGATATCTCTTTACATAAGCTAAATATCCCAATGTAGTTGTGGCAGTTTTCTTAATTGCTTTTAATAATTTTTCTGTCTCATTCTTCACTTTGGACTATCAATTTCTTGGTACTGTCAGCATGTCTGCCTCCATCAGCAGCTGATCCCTCAAGCTTCTTTAAAGGGTGCTCTACCTTTAGCTGGACGTATAGAAAATGCAATCCCATTATCTAGGATCAGTGGTTGCCATTTAAATCTAGCTGCACAATTTCGGCGATTAAACAATCTGACTGTCCCCCTATATCCTGTTTTCACCAGGAAGCCACGAGTAAGTCTTAGAACCAGTTCATTTGTTGACAACTCAAGAGCCATAGGCATCACTACTGCCTTCACTAGGATATTTCCACTAGGAATGTTGTTTATTGTGAAACTGAAAGACCTGTAATATATGAAAAAAATTCATAACATATGTATAATTTTACTATTGAGATTCAATTATACACATAATGACATATAACAATGAGCTCCACAAACAATTATTTAATAGGTAATATTCCTAGAGCTATTCATGAGAGCAAAATACTTCCATTAAAAATGCCATTGAAAAATGGCAAAAAAGGGGAGGAGACTATCATATCGCTTGCTTTCTAGATGGGTGGGGGATGGAGATAAGAAGAGAATTTGGAACTGAAATTCAAGATTTAAAAAAATAGTATACAAAAGAATCAAGAAAACACACATACAGACAATCTCAAAGATAGGTGATACATAGAGAGACAGAGAGAGAGAGAGAGAGAGATGGATAGGTATAGATCAATGATAGATAGATATAGATCAAGTTAAAATCTCCTAATTTTAGAATCAAAAGCATTTAACCCAATAAATCAAAAAAATAAAGAGGCATCTTACTTCCAAAATGGCCCCAGAGTGGTCTTCTCAAATGCTATTGGAATGTATGTATTTGATGCAGGAGGAATCACATAAGATAATGGATTAGTATTCTTCAGTTCTTCATGATCAATTTCTAACCGCACCAAAATATGTAGAGGCAGATTATTGATAACATGTATTTGTTTAGTGCATATATAATTCACACAAATATCACCAAAATCAAGGACAGATGGACCTGAAAGAAAGAGGAAATGATAAAATATCATTTTTTTAATTGCATAAAGTAAATGTAGGCAAATCTAATCATTTGGTCACTCTTTTTTTTCAGTTTGAGGCTGCATTGTTTTTATTTAGTTTTTAAAAGACTAAAAATAATTTTTGTCATAACAGGAATATTAAATATAACATATTTTTATCCACTAAAATAATTTCATAATTCAGCGCCAATTACTAAGATGCATTAATTAAATAAGTAACAGGACAGAACAGTCAAGATCTGGGATTTCACTATTTCCTTTGAAGAAATTATCTCCACTACTTCAGATCATAACTTCTAGGCTTAGAATGTAGCCTCTGGGCACTAAAATGCTAAGTAACTTTCCAGGGATAGCAAAGGCATATGTGTCAGAAGAAAGATTTGAATCTAGGTCTTCCTAACTCCAAGACCAGTCCTTTCTATCCAAAAATTACTGAATGTGCATTGCTTATGATCAACTGAGATCTGGGAAAGACCTTAGCTTATAAAAGCCAAGATCTCCCATTGCATCCACAGCCATTGCCAGTTGTCTTGGATTCCAGTGACTCAGGAGGAGAGAATGAGACTTTTCACAGCCCTGCCTCCCTTAAATCCAAATCACTTGCAAGTTAAAACAGCACCCTCCTGATATCATTGGTCTTTGAGAATGAAGGACAGATAACTATGCCATGACGTTTCACATGCAAGATATATAAATAACTAAATATTAATGATATAAATACTTTGGTGATTAAAAGAGAATGGCTATACAACTAGGAGGGGTTGTTTGTTTAACGAGCATTAAAACACCAATTTGTACTACCAACATTTATCTTTTTTTTTTTTTGGTGCACCTCACCACTGTTTGAAGCTCTCAATGAGTAAACTTCTTTCACTGATCTAGTATTAACTTTTAGTATTAGACAACCTCTCAATGTACCAAGGGTTGCATATGCTACAGGAAAAATCATTTTCTATAACAGTGATCTATTAAAGCTTTACTGATAAAGCATTTTCAATGAAATTTTTCTAAATGCATCTCCTTACTACTGTAATGTTCTATCTCAGATTTCATATCAACTCCTAGAGGGTAAAGACTACTTAATTATTATCTTTGTATTCTCAGTAAGTAGTACAGTGTCTCATACACAATGGGCACTTAATCAGAACATCACAGATTTAGAGTTGGGACTGATCCTTCCAGGCCATGTGATTCACCCCCCTTATTTTACAGAGGAGAAAGTTGAAATCCAGAGAATTTAAATGACTTGTCCAAAGTCACAAAGGTAGTAAGCAATCCAGATCCAAGTCTTTTGATTCCAAGTTCAGTGCCCTTTCTACTGCACTGTGATGCATTCCTAATAAATATTTATTGATGAATACATAAATTTTTCAGATAACTAAAGCTTATACCTAATAGTATATTGATAAATGTTTAACAAATGACTCTAGAAAAAAATGCAAATGCAGAATACACTCCGAAGTTTAATTCACACTATTAACATTTTCTCCATCACTTTCTTAAATCTAGACATTCAAGAAAATGATAAAGCCCTTGTAGCCAATTTTGAGGCATAAATGATTGCACTGAAAATTTAACAATCTGCCCATGTGAACCATTCAATCTGACTCCAACACACTCCTGTCTATACCTTTAAGCTGTAAAATTTTATTTTTATTTTCACCATTTCTAAAATATATTATACTGTATTGATAATGCATTTTTGCTTATTGTTAATACAACTTTGCATCTTGATGGGAAAGATCTTTCCCATCCATTAATTGGCCCATGTGACCTGCTTAAGTCAAGTCACCTGGAATAGGAAGGGTTGGAACAGGAGCACAACTAAGAGGAAGTTAGTCAGAGGGCAATCAAAGCTGGGAAAGGCAGCTGGTGGCTAGCATGAGTGGAGGAGCTTGTTTGTGATTTGTGTGATGGAACTGATTTGTGGGAAGTCTGACACAGGAAAGACTTGGGGATGGTAGTGCTCCCTGCATTGTTATTTCTATGGATGGATTTGGCTTTCTGCTGTTGGGATTCAGCTTTTTGGTGTTTGAATAAATGTTTTGGTTCTGTCTTCCATATGGAGAGTCTATTGTATTTTGTGAATCAGAACTGTGCCAGTATATTCATAGCTGCTTTAGGTGCTGTAAATATCATGTTGGCACTACATATACATCCCCCTGACTGCTGAAGTAACTTAGGTTGAAAATTATTTAATGATGACTATACGTCACCATTGTGGACATTAATTTTTCTATTGAGTTTCAATATAGAGATATCTCTTTACATAAGCTAAATATCCCAATGTAGTTGTGGCAGTTTTCTTAATTGCTTTTAATAATTTTTCTGTCTCATTCTTCACTTTGGACTATCAATTTCTTGGTACTGTCAGCATGTCTGCCTCCATCAGCAGCTGATCCCTCAAGCTTCTTTATTATACTAGGAGACCATACAGCAAAGGATTTTTCCCTTTGTTTGTAAAATATGATTAACCAGATGTTGAATGTGGTCACAAAGGGATCTCCATTAAGTAAAGTGTTTGAGTGTTATCATATGGTCTTAAAGGTATCATTTTGGATGCTGAAAAGATTTCTTGCTAATTTTCTTAACATTCTGAAAAGTTCACCTCTGAAAAGGTAAATCTCAGGAAAGTGCTTCTACTATAAGATACATACTAAGATTCCTATATAATAGTTTGCCTAGAAAGGAGATATTAATTCTGTTATGGATCAATTTTACTAAAGGGGTTCTACTATATTAACTCAAGTCCTATTTTTACTCTGAAAATAAAGTGCTTTATTTTATCAATGTCTAAATTCCTGGTTGAATCAAGTTAATTTAATTAAAAGTACTCAAACTGATTTTAGAACTTTTTTGTTACTACATTTCTGTTGTTTATATGTGGTTTAAAATGGCACTGATAATAGCTATGGGCAAGTCTCTTTGAATTAGCAGAAAGTCTTCATTCAGAATATGTTTAAAGAAATTCATTTGTGTACCTTTCAAGTACGTACAGTGACTAAAACTAGTAACGGTATGCTAACTAACAAAAACCACTGGTAGAGATGATGTAAAAGATGTGGATAAAGTAAGATGGAGGACTTCCAGTCTGATTAACCACAAGAGGAGGAAAGAGGAAGAGGCAAGAAAGGGCTAGAAATTGGATGTTTGTTGAGTCTTCAGAGATAGCAACTGCTTGGATAAGGACTTAAGGAAGAAACACTATCTGTGCACTGACACAGCTAATTGCATTCATTGTGATCAATCATGGCTCAAATATAGCTGAAATTAAGGGAATATCCAGAGGAAAAACAAAGGAAGACACCCCAAAAGGAAAATCAATCTATTATAGAAGAGCATCAGGAGTCCCCAGTAGCAGTCTAAGGCACAGTGAATAGGCACAGGAAGTAGGCACTTGGATTGTGATTGTTAAGAACTCAGTTGTAGAACCCCAGCTACAAAAGTATTTTTGTTTTATCTTTGTATTCCATTGATTGACACAGGGGCTTGTACTTACTTAAGGATTCTTTCATAAAGTGATTATGAGTATCAAATGAGATAATTTAAGTAAAAACATTTTGCAAACTTTAAAGCACTTAGATAGAAATATAAGCTATTTGTTATTTTTACTCAAATGAGTCAATGATTTCATAAATATGATTGTTTCCTCTAACTAGGAGGAACCTAATCTATCCATGCCTATCGATTCTGGGCTACTCTTGTCCAAGTCCTCCCCTAAGTTTGATTGGATTCCTCAAAGTCATGAGGTAAACTTATGAAAAGATATTGAATTTCTAAATCTCCACCAACCTAGATATCAAAATCCCAACAGACAGTATGCACAGAAAGAAATAATAAAAAATCCATGGTCTACAATGTTTATTCACAAATGGGCAGTATGTGGGGAATAAACCAAGAGAATCTTAGTGCATGGAGGCAAACCTGATTTCATTTGAGATTCACAAAAAGAATATGATCATGGAATGGTACATTCCAAGAAAACAAATTTTAAAATGTTGGAGCAGAATTGCTCATCAGGAAGATAAATGCATATGAGAAAATCCATAAACTACAGGGAAGTGTAACAAATAACATTTGCACAAGAACTAAAGGAGAAAAGAAGAACATAATATGATAATACCCATCAGACTATTTAGTGAATGATGGATTTGCAAAGCAGGTCACATGATCCTTATATAATAAAAATACCAAAACTTTTGGGATGCAGCCCAAGCAGCTCTTTGAAATGAACACTTTTATTAGCAAAAGCAAGAAAGAATAAATCAATGAGTTACACTTGCAACTGGTTGGTTGGTTGTTGTCCTTTGTTTTCAAAGAGGACCAAAATGACATCATCATGATAAAGTCAAGTTTCAGTGTGTTCAGCTGCAGCTGATCAGACCAATACGAGCTCAGAGTGCTCTACCACAGATTGGGCACAGATAGTCTGTGTGAACATTTCGAGTGGATACTCCAAATTTGCACATCCTACGTTTCCTTTGCATTGTTTCAATTCTACTTTGCTCGTAGAGCACAGTACCCTTTCTGATGTGGGCACACTATACTGAGTGGTCCTGTGCTAGTATTACTCGTCACATAATCAAATCCAAAGTTCTTAAAAGAGACCTTGAGAACATCCTCATATCACTTCTTCTGACCACCATGTGATCTCCTGCCCCATGTGAATTCTCCATAGAATAGTCTTTTTGGCAAGCATACATTTTGCATTCAAACGAAGTGGCCAGCCCAATGAAGTTGCACTCTCTGAAGCATAGTTTGAATACTTGGCAGTTTAGTTCAAGCAAGGATCTCAGTGTCTGGGACCTTATTCTGCAAGGTGATCTTCAGAATCTTCTTAAGACAGTTCAAATGCAAATGACTTAGTTTCATGACATGGCACTATTAGACCATACATGCAACAATGAGGCCAGCACAATGGCTGTGAAAACTTTCAGTTTGGTAGTCAGTCTAATACATTTTCTCTCCCATACTTTTCTTCAGAGCCTATCAAACATTAAGCTACCTCTGTATCAACCACATTGTCAACGTGTACATCCCTAGAAAGCACACTACCAAGATAAGTGAACTTATCCACAGTGTTCAAAACTCCATTTGTTCTAACTGATGGCCCCACATATGGATTTTGTGGTGATGACAGAGCACCTGTGTTTTCTTGGTGTTAATTATTAAAATGAATTTAGCACAAGTAGCAGAGAATTGATCCACACTTTGTTACATCTCAACTTCAGAGGCTGCATTGAGTGTATAATCATCTGCAAACAGAAAATCATGCACCAATACTTCCTCCACTTTAGTCTTGGCTTCTGGCCTTTTCAAATTTACTATCAGTATGGTAGCTGACATTCATGCTGTATTCATCCTCATTGAAAGCATTTGACAACATGGCTGAAAACATCATGCTAAAAAGCATGGGAACAAGCACACAATCTTGCTTCACTCCCCTGATGACCGAGAAGGCACAAGAACACAAGAACATTGTCCACTATCCGGAACCCAGGCAAACATGCCATCATGAAATTGACATATAATACTGATAAACTTCTCTGGGCAAATTTTGACATAATTTTCCATAAACTTTTATGACTAACAGTGTCAAAGGCCTTGGTCAGATATACAAATGTTGTATACAGACCTCTGTTCGGCTCCTGGTATTTCTCGGAGTTGTTGGGCAGCAAATACCGTATCAATAATTCTTCCCCGAAAAAACCCAGGGCCATAGATAGACCAGCCAAATGTTTGAAATATTCAAAAGAAATTGATTCCAAAATACTAAACTTTTTGAAAAGTAGTTAAATTAAGAAGTCCTACCAAATTCCTTCTTTGTTATAAACATGGTCTTATACTTAGCCCATGGAGAATCAAATCAAAGAAAGAAAACTATACACTAATAATCTTATTAGAAAAAAAACCACATGAATGTATTAATAAGACTACATACTATGACAAAGTTGGATTTATACCAGGAATATATATTTGCTGCAATATTAAATAATGGATTCATTATGTTGAAGGAGACATATATTTTGGATGTGGTCAATGTGGGAATTTATTTTGCTTGACTACATCCTGGCACCAAAAATTGTTCTAGATACAGAAGAGAATAAAGGAGAGGCTGGAGGATGGAAGCATATTTTTTTGTTTACTGATGAGTAGTTTTGAAAGCATTCATTTCTCTTCCACCACTTTTCTTGCCCTCTGATGAAGATTGGGGAGAGCGAGATCAAAGAGATGATAGGTATTCAGGAAATGCTAAGTTTTTATAGGCTACAGTGACATTTACAGAATTTCTACTATGTCCTTGCATAATCTATGTTGATCTGTAAGATTTGGCTCACTCTCATAGATTCAATCATCTCTATGCTCATCATTCTTGAAGTAATTTATCTAACCCTAACCTCTTTACTGACCTCCAATCTTTTATCTCCCACTACTTTTTTTGACATTTTGAACTAGATGATCCATAGACATTCTGAACTTAATGTACCCCAAACTGAGCTCATTCTCTTTTCCTCTAAGCTCTAAATGTGTGATCCTCTGACCTTGTTTTCCATCTCTGTGATATCATTTGAAATTTGATGAAGACTCATTTCCAAGTTATTCATCAAATGCAGATTTCTAGTTAGAATCTGATTAGCATGGAGCTCCTACATCCATTATTCCTATGGCATCATACTCTGTGTGTATCTGTGTGTGTGTGTGTGTGTGTGTGTGTGTGTGTATGTGCGCACCTGGGGTTCCCATCTTATTCCTGCTGGAAGGGCAACACCCACTCAGAGAACCAGTCCTGCTGCAGATCTACACAGAAGATTCAACATGCTCCATTTCTCAACCTGGATCCGTTCACCCTTCCTTAAGCATCCTGGTGATCTACCCTCAATCTCTGCTCTGATTCTCGATAGGCTATTAAGTTCAGCATTGAAGAATGAAAAGCTTCTAACCATTGATCAATCCAACATCATTTATAACAATACAAAATAGAAAGAACCAAAATGCTGATGGTCTTGTAAAATTAAGTAAAATCTTAAAGATACTGTGTTGTCAATAGGAATTAATTAACGTTAAAAATCCATAGCACTGGCTTTACACTTTTTCAAGCCATGATGACCATTTTATAACTCATTAATTGGATCATAATCATCCTTAAGAAGGACCAAATATACTCTCTTTTGATAGCAAAGAACTGGAAGCAAAGAAGATGGTCATGCATTGAGAAATGGCTAAATAAATGGTACAAAAAAAAACATGATAGAATTGTACTGTGCTAAAAGTAACAAAAAATGTGAAAAATCCAGCATAAAAATACTTATACTCTGATACTGAGAGAAGTAAGACCAAGATGAACACATGACAACAACGACATAAATAAAAAGCATTTTTTTTAAAGGGGGAAGAGATTACTTTGAATACTGTTTAATTATGATGACTATGTTTAGCCTCGGAGAAGAGTTGAGAAAATAATGTAAATCTCTTCCTTCCTTGCAGAAGGGAGAATTATAGGCATAGGTTACTGGATATATTAGCAGGCATGATAGATGTTTGGTTGGTTTTCTTGAACTGCTTTCTTTCTCTTCCCTTTTAAATTCTTTGTCACAATGGATGACATGTCAGGGAAGGGAGAGAGAAGTATAGTCAATTTAAAAGAAAAGATATCCAAAAAAAGGAAGAAACCTTTTAAAGTAAATGTATTTTGAAACTATTCTACAAGGATATCTCAGAGTTTGCCTTATTTGTTCAGCTAAAAATCAAGGCAAATTGAATTTAAACTTGATATAATAAGATTCATAGTTGCTGATATAATCAAAATTCTTGCCAGATTTATAGTCAAGAGCAATTCTAATAAAATTCAAGGTAAAAACTACAAGTTTAAGAGGATATGGCTATAACAATACTATCTATCAAAAACATTGTGGTATTTTGTCAAATCTTACCAATCACTACTTGATAAAGCTGCTTTGGTGTCAAAATTAAGTTACAGTCTTCTTTTGCTTGAGGAGTGGATGGGATGTGATTAACTACATTTATAACCTATGAGAAATAACAAATGGTTGCTTACATCAAAATTAATTTTTCAATATTAGCTTACATTGACTTTAGTATATTTATAGATTCATACTAAACTTACATTTCCTTGCAGAGATTCTGCCTCTTTGGCTGCCAAATGTCGAGTACTTAGGAGAGAACTTTCCTTTAAAGGAAATTTTACGGGTTCAGCCATCTCTTTAAATATTTGTGTAACTGAGAGACGAGGTGACTTCAGTCCTCCTCCTGGTTTCATGCCAATATCTATCTCATTGTCTGAGAGTTTAAATGCCCTGTTAAAAAAATAAATGCCAAAAATGTTAGAGAGTATAGTTTTAAATATGTTTATTTTGAAATTAACTAAAAAAATTATTTAGTAAAGAATCAACATAATTCTTCTGTTTCAATATTTTTAAATGTGCATTGAAATTAACGGGGAGGGAGAATAATTAATAAAATAAGAACTTCTGACTCTTTAAACTTACTAGTTTTCCCCTGTTATTTTAGGAAGCGTACTTTACCTTGCTGACTTTCTCTGCATTCTACGCTTTGCCAATTTCAGGGTGAAGTTATTAAAGTGGTCTTTATTTTCTTGTATTTGTATTTCTTCCTCTTTAGTATATGCAAATATAGGATCCACATAATTGTATCTCGGAACTTTTGTGAAAATGGTCCTAAATATATGAAAATGTGGCATCAATGCATTTTTGTCTCATACCATATCATGAAATTTTAAATTAGTTTTAAAGCAAGATATCAATGTTTATAGGGAAAAAGTGCTGAGGAAATAATACATTGTATCCTCCCTGCATAAAACTCTGATGATGCAGCCATCAGGTTACTTGGATTTAGACCTGGCAATAGAAATTTCAAAGGAATAAAAAAATCAAATCTGAATTTATTCACAAAAGTTTAAAAGAAATTATCCTAGCCAAGAGATGAAGTCAACTATAAAATTATGAAAGGTGCATTTTCTTTAATTTCCCAGAGTGTTGTGAAGAAGCTCTTAACAATGAAAAACAACGTATAAATACTCTGAACTTTCCATCTACAGTTCTGCATGACATGAAATACACAGAACAAGAGACCCCCACACCAGGTAACCCATAGAGTTCCCCTCCTCTTCTCAGTTTTCATTTCATTGTCCTCCCCCATCAGATTATAAACTCCCTGAGGGCAAATACTAGCTTTCTTTTTCTTATTTGTATATCCAGTGTTTAGTGCATTGTTGTTGTCAGGTGGTTTCGGTTGTGTCCAACTCTTCATCACCCCATTTGGGGTTTTCTTGGCAAAGGTACTGGACTGATTTGTTATATCCTTGGTCTAGCTCATTTTACAGATGAGGAAATGGAGGCAAGCAGGAATAAGTGACTTGCCCAGGGTCACACAGCTAGTAAATATCTGAGGCTGTATTTGAATTCAGAAAGATGAGTCTTCTTAACTTCAGGCCTGGCATTCTATCTACTGTGCTGCCTAGTGCCCCAGTGGGTGCTTAATAAATATTTATTGACTTGAAATAAAACTAACACCTATAAACTATATTCACTGACAAAATTTCTCCCATTTTTCAAAGATATTTTTCACTTACCACAGAGAGGGAGAAATGAGAAGAAAGAAAAATATGTATCTGGATTGGGATGACCCTCCACACTCTGCAAATTTTATCAATCATTGATATTCTCATCCTCTAATACTAAAAAAGCAGGAACTTCCCAGAGTTACAAAGTTTTAATTATATTAATAGCATTTTTCATTTAAGTAGCACCTTGATGTTTACAAAGAAGTTTCTTCACAGTAACCCTAAGAGGTAAATACAGCAAATCTTCATCTCATTTTACAAGTAAAGAAACTGAGATTTAGAGGCATAATCAGAGATGCAAAGAATCAATCTTCACCTTGAATTCTGCATTGAATCTCCTCTGTGACCATGATTTAAAAAAAAAAAACCTTTGCTAGTATACATCTCCGTGGTATGTGCCTCATTTGATATGAATGATTGGAGGTCATCATCATCCCCTAACTGATGTGCTTTCCCTTCATTTCTGAACATTTGAAAATATTTTTAACAGATGCTGTATTTTCACATGTGTAACTCCTTTTGCTCTTTCTTTAATCTTTTTTAAAAAATATTATAATGGGGGGCAGAGCCAAGATGGAGGAGTGAGAGCAGCTACTCACCTGAGCTCTGAGACAAATTTCTCCAGGTACCTCTGAAAGGAGAATCTGACCAAATTTTGGAGGTGTGGAATCGAGTGGGAGACAGACGGTGACAGATTCGGAGCTCAGGTGGGACTGGAAGGTCCACGGGAAGGATCTGATCCGCGGGGGTGAGCCCACAGCGCACAGCGCAGAGGAGCGGAGGAGATCCGAGAAACCTGAGTGGTGGGCGGAACCAGAGGAGCTGCGCCCGGGGCGGGAGACAAGCCCAACCGAGTCAGTGAGAGCCTCGGAGCGCCGGAGATCAGCGCAGCAGCTCCTGGGACCTTCAGCCCGAAGATCAAACTCCGGTGAGTCACTTACTTGAACTTCCGGGAGCCAGGATGGCGGTGTAATCAGCTAATGCTCTCTCCTTCCCCCTTGATGACCGTGAAAGAACCATAAAATATCTTCCCAGAAAAGTCCCAGATCAGTAGAATTAGAAGAAGGAGACCAATAGTCTCATAACACCTGAGACGAGGAAAATAGCTAAGGGGGATTCCTCATACGGTGGCAGAGGCAAACCGGTAGGACAGAGGACCCAGGGCAGGGAAAATTCGCACTAGGACCCAGGCAAGCGTCAGCACCAGGAGAGGAGCCCCAGGAGGGTTGGGAACACGCATTAGCATCTAGGCGTGCCTCAGCTGTCCAGGGGAATCAGAAAGACAATAGGGCAGCTGGGATTACCAGCCCCTGAGCTTGCCTTTGCCTCAATTTAGCTAAGGAAATCTCCTGGGACCAGAGCACCCCTCCCCCACACTTAACAAGCTAAACCCAGGGCTGATCAGGGAAACACCAAACAAATACCTGCTTTTAGCTTTTTCACACATCAGCTCAGCAAAAAGTTCTCCAGCTTCTGACTGAAAGAACCAGAAGCCACAACACTCAATCAAAATCATGAATAGGAAAAAGAAGAGGGCCGAAAGAACCATAGAATCTTTCTATGGGGATAAGGACCAAGACACAAGCCCCAAAGAGGTCACAGCTGAGACTGTACTTCCATCTGAAACTTCAGAAGGGACTATGAACTACTCGCAAGTACAAGCAGCTCTCCTGGAACAGCTGAAGAAGGAAATAGAAGATAAACTGGCCAATGATTTTAAAATTATTAAGAAAGAATTCACTGATGAGAACATTTCCCTGAAAAGGAAAATTGAACAAATGGAAAAAGAAGTTCAAAAATTAACTGGAGAAAATAAATTCCTGAAAGGCCAAATGGAAAAGGAAGTACAAAAATTAAATGGAGAAAATAGCTTATTAAAAGGAAAAATTGGGCAGATGGAAAAAGAGATACAAAAGTTAACAGAAGAAAACAATGTGATGAAGATTAGAATTGGGCAAGTAGAAACTAACGACTCAATGAGACAGCAAGAATCAGTCAAACAAAATCTAAAGAATGAAAAGATAGAAGAAAATGTAAAATATCTAATTGGAAAAACAACTGACCTGGAAAATAGATCCAGAAGGGAAAACTTAAGAATTATTGGCCTGCCAGAAACCCAGGATGGAGAAAAAAGCCTGGACAATATCTTCCAGGAAATCATCAAGGAAAACTGCCCAGAAGTACTAGATTCAGAGGGCAAAATAGTCATCAAAAGAATCCACCATTCCCCTCCTGAAAGGGACCCCAAACTCAAAACCCCAAGAAATATAGTTGCCAAATTCCAGAGCTATCAAGTGAAGGAGAAAATATTACAAGCAGCCAGAAAGAAACAATTTAAATATCAAGGAGATACAATCAGGATTACACAGGACCTTGCAGCTTCTACAGTAAAAGATCGAAAGAATTGGAACCCAATATTCCGTAAGGCAAAAGAGCTGGGACTGCAACCAAGGATCAACTACCCAGCAAAGTTCAGCATAACATTTCAGGCAAGGAGAAAGTCATTCAACGAAGTAAGGGATTTCCAGAGTTTCCTGACCAAAACACCAGAACTTAATAGACAATTCAATCTTCAAATGCAGGTCGCAAGAGAATCATAAAAAGGTAAACAGTGGGGGTGGGGGGAACAACTTGCTACTCAATGAGGGCAAGTTGTTCACCTCCCTATAAGGGAAGATGATATCTGTTTATCTCAAGAACTGTGCGTCTATTAAGAAATATAAAAGGGATAAGCATAGGGGGAACGGATATAAAGTAAATGATATCATGATAAAAAATGTGATTTAAGTATGAGAAGGGAGTGTAATAGGAGGTGTGAAAAGGAGGAAGCAGGAAATGGCAAATTATATCACAAGAAGAAGTACAAAATCATAGTAGAGGGAAAGAGGGGAGGGAGATGAGCATTGTGTGAGAGGTACTCTCATCGGATTTGTTTAAAGGACGGATCAATAAACTTAAGTAGAAAATCCTAACTAGCTCTATAAGCAGTGGGAGGGGAAGAGGGAAGAAAGGGGAGGGAGGCAAAAGGGAGGGAAGAAGCAATAAGAGTAAAGGGGAGTAAAAGGGAGGGGGGCTAAAAGAAAGAGGGGAAGGCGGCAAGAGGAGGTGGTGAAAAGTAAATACTAGTGAGGAGGGGAAGGGAGACAGCAGAGCTAAAAGCACAAATGGTGGGAAAGAAGATGGAGGGAAATACACAGATTGTAATCATAACTGTGAATGTGAATGGAATGAATTCTCCCATAAAACGGAGACGGATAGCAGAATGGATTAAAAGCCATAATCCAACAATATGCTGCTTACAAGAAACACATTTGAAACGGGGGGATACACATAGGATAAAGGTTAAAGGATGGAGCAGAATATATTGTGCTTCAGCTGATGTAAGAAAGGCAGGAGTAGCAATCCTAATCTCAGACAAAGCAAAAGCAGAAATAGATCTAATCAAAAGGGATAAGGATGGAAACTATATCCTGCTAAAAGGCACCATAGACAATGAAGCAATATCATTACTAAACATGTATGCTCCAAGTGGTATAGCATCCAGATTCTTAGAGGAGAGATTGAGGGAGTTGAAGGAAGAAATTGACAGCAAAACTATACTAGTGGGGGACCTCAACCTCCCTCTTTCTGAACTTGATAAATCTAACCTCAAAATAAACAAGAAAGAGGTTAAGGAGGTAAATAGAACTCTAGATAAGGTAGATATGATAGATCTTTGGAGAAAATTGAATGGGAACAGAAAGGAATATACCTTTTTCTCAGCAGTACATGGAACATTTACAAAAATTGACCATGTACTAGGACATAAAAATCTCAAAATCCAGTGCAGAAAGGCAGAGATAATCGGTGCATCCTTCTCAGATCATAATGCAATAAAAATTATATGTAATAAAAGGCCATGGAAAGATAAAGCAAAAATCAGTTGGAAACTAAATAATTTAATCCTAAAGAAGGAATGGGTTAAAGAAGAAATCATAGAAACAATTAACAACTTTATTCAAGAGAATGACAATAATGAGACAACCTACCAAATCTTATGGGATACTGCAAAAGCAGTTCTTAGGGGAAGTTTTATATCTTTGAATGCCTATATAAATAAAATAGAGAAAGAGGAGATCAATGACTTGGGTATGCAGCTGAAAAAGCTAGAAAAAGAACAAATTGAAAATCCCCAAGAAAATACCAAATTAGAAATACTGAAAACCAAAGGAGAGATTAATAAAATTGAAATTAAGAAAACTATTGAATTAATAAATAAAACCAATAGTTGGTTTTATGAAAAAACTAATAAAATTGATAAACCTTTGGTCAATTTGATTAAAAAAAAGAAAGAAGAAAATCATATTACTAATATTAAAAATGAAAGGGGTGAACTCACCTCCAATGAGGAGGAAATTAAAACAATAATTAGAAATTATTTTGCCCAACTTTATGCCCACAAATTCGATAATCTAAATGAGATGGATGAATATTTTAAAAAATACAAATTGCCCAGATTAACAGAAGAGGAAATAGAATACTTAAACAACCCCATCTCAGAAAAAGAAATTGAACAAGCCATCAATGAACTCCCTAGGAAAAAATCTCCAGGACCAGATGGATTCACAAGTGAATTCTATCAAACCTTTAAAGAACAGTTAATTCCAATACTATATAGACTATTTGGGAAAATTGGGGAAGAAGGAGTACTCCCAAATTCTTTCTATGATACAAATATGGTTTTGATACCCAAGCCAGGAAGAGATAAAACAGAAAAAGAAAATTACAGACCAATTTCTCTAATGAATATAGATGCAAAAATTTTCAACAAGATTTTAGCAAAACGAATACAGCATCTTATCAAGAGAATAATACATTATGATCAGGTAGGTTTCATACCAGGAATGCAGGGCTGGTTCAATATTAGGAAAACTATTAGCATTATCAATCATATCAACAAGAAAACCAACAAAAACCACATGATTATCTCAATTGATGCAGAGAAAGCTTTTGACAAAATACAACACCCATTCCTATTAAAAACACTGGAGAACATAGGAATAAAGGGAACCTTCCATAAAATAATAAGCAGTATCTACCTAAAACCTTCAGCAAGCATTATATGCAATGGAGATAAGCTAGAGGCATTTCCAATAAGGTCAGGGGTGAAACAAGGATGCCCATTATCACCATTATTATTCAATATGGTACTAGAAATGTTAGCGGTAGCAATTAGACAAGATAAAGAAATTGAAGGAAGAAAAATAGCCAAAGAAGAAACTAAGTTATCACTCTTTGCAGATGATATGATGATATATTTAGAGAATCCCAGAGATTCAAGTAAAAAGCTACTTGAAATAATAAACAACTTTGGCAAAGTTGCAGGTTACAAAATAAACCCACACAAATCTTCTGCATTCCTATATATTAGCAACAAAGTCCAACTCCAAGAGATAGAAAGAGAAATCCCATTTAAAGCTAGAGTAGACACTATAAAATATTTAGGAGTTTACCTGCCAAAACAAACCCAGGGATTATATGAACACAATTACAAGACACTTTTTGCACAAATAAAGTCAGATTTAAGTAAGTGGAAAAACATCAGTTGTTCATGGGTAGGCCGAGCTAATATAATAAAAATGACAATTTTACCTAAATTAATCTACTTATTTAGTGCCATACCAATTAAACTATCAGATAATTATTTTCTAGAGCTGGATAAAATAATATCAAAATTCATTTGGAAAAGCAAAAGGTCCAGAATATCAAAGGGACTAATGAAAAGAAATGCTTGGGAAGGTGGCCTAGCGCTACCAGACCTCAAATTGTATTATAAAGCAGCAATTATCAAAACCACTTGGTATTGGTTAAGAAACAGAGGGGTAGACAAATGGAATATGCTTGGCACTCAAGACATAGTTGGCAAGGAATATAGCAACCTCCTGTTTGACAAACCCAAAGATCCCAGCTTCTGGGATAAGAACTCACTGTTCGACAAAAATTGCTGGGAAAACTGGTTAACTGTGTGGCGGAAATTAGGCATAGACCCATGCCTGACACCGTACACAAGAATAAAGTCCAAATGGGTACATGACTTAGGTATAAAGATTGATACCATGAATAAACTGGAGAAGCAAGGTATAGTGTATTTATCAGACTTATGGAGAGGGGAAGAATTTTTTTCTAAAGAAACAATAGAAAGCATTTTGAAATGCAAGATGGATAATTTTAATTACTTTAAACTGAAAAGTTTTTGCACAACCAAACCCAATGCAACCAAAATTCGGAGGGATGTAGTAAATTGGGAAAAAATTTTTACAGCTAAGCTCGGGGATAAAGGCCTCATTTCTAGAATATATAGAGAACTGACTCAAATATATAAACATCCAAGTCATTCCCCAATTGATAAATGGTCAAAGGATATGAACAAGCAATTTTCAGGGGAAGAAATCAAAAATATCTATAATCATATGAAAAAGTGCTCTAAATCACTATTGATTAGAGAGATGCAAATCAAAACAACTCTGAGGTACCACATCACACCTGTAAGATTGGCAAACATGACAGAACAAGAAAATGATAAATGCTGGAGAGGATGTGGGAGAGTTGGAACACTAATTCATTGTTGGTGGAGCTGTGAGATCATCCAACCCTTCTGGAGAACGGTTTGGAACTATGCCCAAAGGGCTACAAAAATGTGCATACCCTTTGACCCAGAAATATCGCTACTAGGATTGTATCCCCAAGAGATTATAAAATCGGGAAAGGGTCCCACATGTACAAAAATATTTATAGCAGCACTCTTTGTGGTAGCCAAAAACTGGAAGTCAAGGGGATGCCCATCAATTGGGGAATGGCTGAATAAATTATGGTATATGAATGTAATGGAGTACTATTGTGCCATAAGAAATGATGAACAAGAAGACTTCAGGGAGGCCTGGAAGGACTTATATGATCTGATGCTGAGCGAAAGGAGCAGAACCAGGAGAACTTTGTGCACAGCAACGACCACAGTGTGCGAGAGTTTTTTCTGGTAGACTTGGAACTTTGTAATAATACAAGAACTTACTGAGAAAAAAAAAAAAAAATCCTAATGTCGGTCTTCTAAGGCAAAATGCCTTCCACACTCAGAGAAAGAAATGTGGAAGTCACTTGCAGAATGTAGCAGATCATGTTTGTATGTGGGTGGGGTTCAGTGTATTATATGTTGATTTGTTATATGATTTCTTCCATTTATTTTAGTTCGACTACATAGCATGAATATAGCGAAAATGTGCTCAATAGGAAAGTATATGTAGAACCTAAACAGAATTGTATGCTGTCATGGGGAGGGAGGGGGGTATTGGGGGAAGGGTGGGGGGGGAATAAAATCTTAACTTTAAGGAAATGATTGTAAAACATTAAAAAAAAAATAAATAAAAATTATTTTAATATAAAAAAAATATTATAATGGCAAGCAAAGTAGGATATTTTGCTATTTTTCTGGGTTAAGTTTTAGCCAATAAATAAATGAATCAATCAAGAATCTTTGATTAGAAACAGTTTATATATTGTATTGTTTGGAGAGAGAGAGAGAGAGAGAGAGAGGGAGGGGGAGAGAGAGAGAGAGAGAGAGTTAGAGAGCCAGAGCAAAGAGAAGCAGAACAGAGAGAGAAGCAACCTTGAGCAGGCTAGGCCTCATGGAGAGGTCTAACAGAAAGAATGTTTGTGATGCTGGTGCTCTGTCAGTTGATCTGTGTTAATTCCTCAGACAGAAGTAATATGGAAGTTTTGAAAAAGGGAGATTTTCCCTGGGGGCAAGGGGGAGAGAGAGAGACATAATGAGTTCTGCTTTGGACGTGCTGAGTTTAAGATGTCTATAGCACATACAATCCAAGATGTCCAATAGGCCAATAGTTTGAACTATGAGAGTGGAGACCAGGAGATTTCCAAGCAAGAGAGAGGGTCATGTTATCTACTTGGACTTTATCTGGTATGTTTTTGTCATCAGTTCTCTGATGGCATGGTCTTCTTTGGCAACAAAGGATGAATACAATCATGGTATATGATGTGACCTGCTAGTTTAAACCTAATTCCTTTAAGATTACTTTCCAGTTTTCCTAGATGATTTTGTCAAATAATGAGTCCTTAAAAGAGTAACTGGAATCTTTAGGATTATTAGACAAATAAGTTAACATTTTTCAATCTGCCGTGTACTTAATCTGTTCCACGGGCTGACCTATTTTTTAGCCAATATCAAATCATTCAAATAATTACTACTTTATTGTATAGTTTGAGATGTTACTATTAGGCATTCTTCCTTCTCACTGTTTTCATTATTTCCCTTTAGAATCTTGATCTTTTGTTCCTCCATAGGAATTTCATTATTTTATCAGCACTAAAACTGCTTTTTTGGTAGTTATATTGTCTTGGTCTACTCATAACCAATTAATATTTCTTCAAGTTACTTATGTCTGTACTTCTGTAAAGAGTATTCTGTAATAGTACTTATTTAGTTTCTATACATGTCTTGGTAATTAGATCTAAAATATTTTATATAATTTGCAGTTATTTTAAATATATTTTTTCAACCTGTGCTTATCATATCTTGTTATTAATAAACAGAAATTCTGATGTTTTACATGGATTTATTTTATGTCTTGCAAGTTATCTAAGATAATATTTATATTAATTTTAATTGACTTACTAGAATACAGGAGGCTTTCTCCCACATGTAAAATGGGGTATTATTCTGTGGATTAAAAGGAAGCAGTATAAAAATTTCTAGTCTCCTCTTCTCCCATTGTTTTCTAAGGGAAACTTTAAGTCCTGCCAGTATAGTAGGCAGCAAGTTGGGACCAAAACCTTAAGTTACTTTGCTCTCCTCAGAGACAGGGAGTACTTGACTAGAATTACATTTGTCTTTTGCCTTAAATATTAATAGTCTAGGAGATGTGGTTTTCAGGTTCTAACTTCTGATCACTGCTTCATTGATGGAGGGAAGAAGTTTTACATCCAAAGTTCAATTTCATCTTCACCATTCAGTTCTACAATGAACATGCATATCAATTAGCAAATAAATACATTTATCCAATTTGATAGCCAAACAGATGAAATCAGATTGAAATCAGATAAAATATACAAATAAAAATATATGCCAGATAATACAAAAGGAAGGCACTTCCATACTAGGAATAAGGTAACAGCTCAACTGGGAGAATCTCAGATTTTTCCCAAAGGGAAACTCCTAAAGTTTCTCATTTAGCAAGATAGGAACAGGTATATGATGGAGATTGGTGGCTCCTCTTGCATTGGCTTCTTCCCAGAATCTTTTCCTTCAGAACCCTCAAGGGGGATTCGCATCTTCCATCTTCTCTCTCAAAACTGAAAGCAAGAAGCACCTGAGCAGACCGGAGAAATAGAAAGAGATCTGAAGACTTGAAAAGACTGAAGGGCTCTTCTATTTCCCACTCTTGTCAATTCCTTCTTGCTCTCGCACAGGCACAGGGAACTGATCTCAACCCATGAGGAAAGAGTCCCACACCAATAGGCTTTGGGACTCAAGAGCACTATGATTCTATAAGTAAATTATACAATATACAAAAAGGAATAATTTCATTTCCATCTTGACAATGATTTTTATTTGATTACTTCTTATCTTTTTTATAATAGCTAGCAATTCTAGCATTATTTAAAAAAATGAAGATTATGGACACTTTTTCTTTATCCCTGATTTTACTGGAAATAAATCTAGTTTATCCCCCTTTTTAAAAAATTCTAGCTCTTGGTTTTAAATAGTTACTACTTATCATCCTTTTTAAAAAAAAAAAAAAGGTCAATTTAATCCCATATTTTTGATGGTATTTTAAACAGAAATAGGTGCTATATTTTGCCAAAGGCTTTTGGCTACATCTATTGATAATACGATTTTTGTTTTTCTATCTATTAATGTTCTGTTAGGTAATAATTTACCTAAGAACTTAAAGAACTTAAAATTACACTAAGACTTTTGGGAAACTGTTTCTGCTACCTATCTCACAAGGTCATTAGAAAGAAAGTGCTGTATAAATTTATAAATTTTCTTTGTAAATGTAAGTTACTTATTATTGGGACTTTGTAAGTGGAAACAGTTCTCATTTTATGTATGTGTACTGTTCTACAATTTTTTTCCTAATGTGAATTTACCCCTATCCTCTCACTTCAATTAGCCTATAAAAAAAAGGCAAGAACAAAATAATACCTTTACACAAGTCATAAAACGCACTAAAATGCAAACACACTAAATGCTATACCATGATAAACAAAATTATGAAATAAAAGATAAAGTTATTGATAAGGTATACACAGTACTGTACATGTATATAGTATGTTGTTCTTCCACACCCAATACACCTAGCCTTTAGGTGTATTTAGCTGTGTTTGACTGCACAACTTTTTTTTTGTATCAAGAGATGTTTGGACAATGACTTTTTTCCTTGTATATTTTATAATAGTAAGCAATAATATCTTCCATTAGTCTTTGAACTATTAAAAAATTTTCAAGTATTTCAACACATCTTTTCAGTATAAGAAAAAAATCACCCAAATGATGAAATGCTTCTGCCAATTATTTTATGTTCCTTTTTGGTTCAATGTTGGGCTGCAAAGTTTCACTTTTTTCTTCAGCTAGAGGCTCAATCTGATCCTCATTTGACAGGTTTTTCTCCCTGAGGCTCAATCAATTCCTTCACTTCATTTTCATCCACTTCTAGCTCCAATTCTTGTGCTAATTTTATAATCGTGTTACTTATTCCAAAGTTTCATCTTTGTCAAATCCACACAAATAGGAAAAACCCCAGGTGAACTTTTTCCCAAAGTCTCTTCATGCTGTTTTTGTTAGACCTTTCCATGCCTTAGCAATATTCTGAATTGCATGATAAATATTACAGGATTTCCAAAAATCTCTCTATGTCAAGTCCTTATATGCATCCGAAGTTGCAAATGCCTAGCCAATGTAGTGGGTAAATAATATTCCTTGAAATACCAATCAGTCCCTGATCCATAGGTTGTAATAATGAAGTAGAGGTGGGAGGTGTAATGAGGGTTAATAGACCTCATGTGGAACCCATTAAGGGAAGCTTTATTAGGGGAGGTTTGTTTTGTAGGAAGGCCCATACCTTTTGTTAATTTCTAAGGAGGCACTGGGTCCCAAGAGCCTGATGCTCTCTGGCTCGGAAAAGTGTATTATACTCTGAGGTGAAGTTTTGCTTTGGGGCTTACTCTTTGGAAGAAGATTTGTGTGCCAGATGAGACTCTGGGTGACTATTAAGGAGCCCCCCACCAGCTTTGAAAATCCAGATGTTGGTGCTTCTTTTTCTGGTAACTATGTATGTATGTATGTATGTAATGGTCAAACAGTTGGATCTGTCTTCTGATCTCTGATACAGGTATGAGAAGCCCTGTCTGTTGGTCTTTATTTCCCTGCTTGTATTTTTTCTATTGGTATATGTGATTAAAGAAGATTCTTGACCCCTCAAAAGTTGCTTTCCTTTTAGAAAAGCAGACCTAAGAATCTGTGCTAGCAGGCCATCCTGGATGTGTCAGGGTGCTTGCTGCTAGGGAGTGAGGGGAGAGGGGAATGTGGAGGAAGGGGAGAAAGTAGACCACTTGTAGATCTTCATGAGAATCATCCAAATGGGGAGGATGATTTGTGATATTACCCAAAATATGTAGAAAGGTCAAAGTAATACTATTATCACTGGGAACAAAACAGTGCCTAAACAACTGCTCTAAGATAACAAGGATTATCAGTGCCTTAGAGTTAATTAAATAATGCACCGGCAGTGCCGTAGTGCTGACTCCTTTAAATGCTCTGGAATTTCCTGAGTGGTGCACAAGAACAAGTTTTAATTTGCAAGACCCAGATGCATTCCCTCCAAGCAAAAGTGTTTTTTCAATTTCTCTATTAGTAGACTCTCCTGACACTAGCACATCTGAAATCCTATATGATTTTCAAAGGAACTGGAATGAAGATTTCTTTCAAAATTCTTTAGTAAAATCAAAGTTGTGTAATGCTAATTTCTGCAAAGCAAGAACTGTCTGCATAACAATGGTATATTCTAAATAATCATCTTAGATTTTTCTAATTTACATTCAAAAATATACCTTTATTTTAATTTTTTTTCTTTTTACTGTACATAATTCAAATTGCATTAAAGTGACTTGGGAATTTGTTACTTTTTTTTACATTTAACATCATCAGCACAGTACCTGATTTCAACACGTGGATCTCCAGACCTGAGGCTAGCACATCGGTCATTAGGAAAGGCAACCAGCACATCATCACCCAAGGGTTCACTTAATTGATTATGGATGGATGTTAAGTTTGATTTCAGCATTGCTACTGGTGCAAAGTTTTTGTACTCTCCGGTTTCATCAACAACATACTGTCCAGTGGTATTAGTAATCAGAGGTGTTAGTCCTTAAAAGGAATAATTTTAAAAATTAAGTCCATTGAATAGCTTTCAATTTAAATGTGTCATAATTTTCCACCGATATTTAGTAATTTATTAAAATCAAGTCTAAAATAAATCCTTCAAAATCTTTAGAAGCACTCATGATTTAACTTCATGTATCTCCAATGAATTAAAGGATCTAACTTGCATAGATCCTAATGTGGGTTCACAGACAGATTGAAAGAAA
The DNA here is from genome assembly GCA_023548195.1 of Bettongia penicillata ogilbyi. Taxonomy (NCBI): domain Eukaryota; kingdom Metazoa; phylum Chordata; class Mammalia; order Diprotodontia; family Potoroidae; genus Bettongia; species Bettongia penicillata. The sequence goes on along the minus strand of JAJHZJ010000252.1, from coordinate 6,377,491 downwards.
AAATATAGTTTTATAAATTTCCAGTAATACCTTATTCCATTGAATCTTCCTCCTCTAAACTATTAGTTACTATTGCTTCTCATCCACAAAGACTAATTCAGTCTCAGCTCTAAGAATTCTAGAAAATGTTAATTCCATCAGAATTTTCTTCTCCCAGAAAACAGAAATGACCTTCTATCATAAAGGAAAAAGGAAACCGCCTAGACTCTAAGCCCTAAGACTCAAACCACATAATACCTGATGCCTTCCAAACAACCCTTCTAATCCCTAACTGCCTCACATTTCCCAACAACTAGAATTACCAAGAGACTAAGAAATAGTAACATTAAAATGATTTCATTTGTACTAGTGTCCCCCCAAATATTCTTTTTCTGTGTCTATTTATATTAATCTATTTTATAATTTTATTCATATATGCAAAATGAATTTGATTAACACGGGTTAAAGAATTATTTAAACTATTGCTAAGAGGTCTTATAAGTTTTCTCAGTAGCATACCGGGAATGATTTTCATCTCAATTCTCTTGGTTGTAGGTTTGCAGATACTTGTAAAACTTAACTGTATTTGGTGAAAAGGTTTCACTTTCACTGACTGTAAATCATCTTCTGCCACAAAACCAAGGATATCCATTAATTGTTTTACTTTAAATATGCCTAGTTGATGTGGCACAAATGAAAAGAGCACATTCTGAAAAAAAATAAAAGGAAGTATATATTTAATAATACAAGGACAACAAAAAAGACAGAAACTTTTCCTGGGAAATGTAAAGAAAGATTACTTCATCTTGGCAATGGTGAATTTCCTTTAAAAAAATACACACACTGTTGATTCCTTGCTTTTGAGACAATTGTAACAAACTCTGTAGGTGATCTTCAAGAAGTCATAGACTCAATTTGACTAATCAAACATTCTGCATCTACGATGTATAAGGCATTCTGATAGATTCTGGGGATATAAATACAGAATTGAAAAACAATCTTTACCCTCAAGAAGTTTTCATTATATATAGAGATGCAACATATAGATAGGTAAATCTACAATAATTTGAATTAAGAAAGAGCACTGACATTTAGGAAAAGTAGGAGAAGCTTCCTGTGGGACATAGGACCTCAGCACAGCATTGAAGAAAGCAAGTGAGTCTAAAAAATCAAAGTGAGAAGAAAGCATTCCAGAAAAGAGGAGCAGTCTATGCAGAAGCACAGAGATAGCTGCTGGATTGCTGAGTTCAGTAAGTAGGCTAAATTGTCTGGAATGGGCAGTACTTGAAGAGAAGCACCATGGCATAAGTCTGAAAAGATAGGCTACAGTCAGATTGTTAAAGGATCTCAATACCAGAATGAAGAATTAGCTTTTTTTCTTTTTTTTTAGCAAAGAACTGATACAGTTGGACCTGTACTTTAGAAAGCTTTATTTTGGCAGAACTGTAAAAGAAGAATTAAAGAAGTAAAAGACTGAAAGCAGCAAGACCAGTTGGAAAGCTATTCACTATTCCAGGCAAGAGGTAAGGAGGAAGGGTTTCAACTAGGGTGGTGGACAAGTGAATTGAGAAAGGGGAACCGATGTGGAACGTTATTATGGACATCGTGAAATCAAAGATCTGGGAACTGACTGACAGTGAGACTGAAGGAAGAAACACAAATGATTCCAAAGTTGCAAACTTCTGTAGTATCCTCAACAAAGCAGGAAAGGGCAGAGGAAAGATATTTCATTCTGTTTTGAATACGGTGAGTGTAGATGCTAATGTAGATATGGAGCTATGGATCAGTGATCTCATAGAAATGAATATTCCTTCCAATGATAAAGGTTGCAATTCCAAGCCTGCCCACTCTATACAACTCATGTATATGACTGGCACAGGTAGAGGAATTATCAGCTCTCTAGATCTGTAAGCTCTGCTCACTCTTCTTAATGTACCCTATAAATACAGTAGCATTCTTGGCTACCATATCTCATTTTTGACTCATTTTAAGTCTAGAGTCCATTATAACCCTCAATTAAACCTTTTGCAGACAAAGTTTGTCTAACTCTGTCTTCCCCACTTGGTACTTGTGAAGTTGGGTTTTTAAACCCAAGAATAAAACTTTCATCCCTATTGAATTTCATCTTACTAGGTTTGGTCTAATGTTCCAGTCTATAAGGACCTTCTTAGATCCTGACTCTATCATCTAGTTAATTAGCGATCCCTCCTGGGTGTCTACTATCTGTATATTTCATAGGCATGCCATTTATGCTTACATGTAAGTCATCAATAAAAAATGTTAACTATCCCAGGTCTCTAACACATTCCACTGGAAACAACCTCTCAAACTGACATTAAAGCATCAATTTAACTATTCTATGTGTCTAGTCACTCAACAAATCCCAAATACATTTTGCTAACATCTAGACCACATTTCTCCATCTTTTCCACAAGAATAACATGAAGATTTTACCAAATGCTTTTATAAAACATAAGTAAAATATATATGCAACATTTTCCTGATGTAAGATTTGTACATCATTTTTCTTTTTAAAATTATTTCTAAAACTCAATCTGATCCTCTCACTACCCTTTCCCCACTAAAATAAATAAGTGAATAAATGAATACCTTAATACAAAACTACATGGTCCAGCAGAACAAAGTTTCATTTTATAGTGACAGCTGTATCTTGTATAACACTTATTGTGGCTCCTTGATATTTGAACTGTTTTTTGGCTGCTTTTAGTATGCGTTCTTTGACCTGGAAGCTCTGGATTTGGGCTATGATATTGCTGAAAATTTTCAATTTGTGGTTTCTTTCTAAAGGTGACTGGTAGAGTCTTTCCAATTTATATATTTTTCCCTCTGCTTCTAAAAAGTTCTGAGTAGTTTTCACTTATAATTATGGTATCTAGACTTTTTTCTGGTCATACTTTTAAGATTACCTTTCCTTAACCTGTTTTGTAGGTCTATATATAAATTTCATAGGTCTTAGATTTCCTTCTGTTTTCTTCAGTCTTTTAGTTTTATTTTTATATTTCTTGCTATCGTACTGAGTCATTGTATTCTATATGGCCCATTATAATTCTTAGGACATTCATTTCTTTAGTAAGAATTTCCACTGTCTGTTCTAAGGTGTCAATTTTCCTCTCTATTCTTTCCTTTCTAACTTTTTCATTCTTTATCTCTTTTTTTTTACTTCTTCCAGGCAGTCCTACAGGTTCTTGTGGGTCAGAAAACTTTTTTCCTCTTTAGATTTATCTGTACTTATAAGGTTGCTCTTCTTTTCAAGGTTTATCTCTTGGATATTTCTCAAATCAAGGGATTTTCTCATGATGTCCAGAGTTTTTCTCATTTCCCCCATGTTCGGGTGAGAAATGAGAGGAAAGAGATACTTCCTTGGGTTAAACTGCACAACTGTAGGCAGGGCCTGCCTAGCCCTAAGACTTCAAGGGGCTCTGGGGCTACACTAGGGCTGGGCTCTGCTTGGACTCCTTCTTGTCATAAATCTCCAGGATTTCTCCTTGCTATAGTCTTCTCCTGGAAGAGTGTTTCCCCTCATCGTGCTCAGCTCCGGGATTATACCTGTGCTGAACACCCACCACAGGCTGGATTTTACCTGGGGCCTTTCTCCTGCACCTTACCAAAAGCCCTCAGTGTACCCTGGACCTTGTCTGGAACACCTATAGATATACTCAGGCGGTCAGCCATGTGCTTGCAGAAAGTTTGTTCTAGGCTCCAGTACCACGTGGTTCAGGCAGGGGGGTACTGTGCTGGACCCTAACCAAACAAGGTCTCCTGTAGCCTAGGCTTCAGGAAAGGCTCACACTTGACTGAGTTTGACCACTGCCACACTCAGGGAAGGAGTGCAAAACTTCCCAGATGCTCCCAGGCTTCCTGGGCTCAGTTTTATGTTCATCTCTCAAGATGCCCTGCCTCTCTGTCCCAGGATCTCTCCAGGACTCCAGGGATCCCTCCGTGATTCCGGTTGGATGAGGAAGTGTATTTGTGACTACTTCAATCTCCTTGCAGAGTGGTGCATTTCTAAATACTGAATAAGCAATGACAAGGGCTTTCCTAAGCATTTCCCCACAATCTCTTTATCCCTTATTCTTGACAAATCCTTGCTGACTCTGTGAATACCACTTCCATGTCTAGATGCTCACTAACTACACCTTGAATAATATGGTCTAATACTTTCCAAGGAATCAGAGCCAAGCACACTGGCCTATAGTTTACAGATTCCAATTCCTTCTGGTTTTCTTTTTTTAAGTGTCAATATCCAAAAAAAGAGAAATTCTTAAATGCTTAATTAAAAAGAACAGTGACTCTGGATTAAAAGAATATGAGTTCAAAAACCATTTCTAATGTCTACTATTTGTACAGTAAGTTGTGTATCACAACCTCTGTGGGCCTCAGTTTCCTTAATTGTGAAATGAGGGGGTTGGACTAGATGGCCTCTGAAATCTCTTCCAGCATGAGAGCTAGGATCCTATGATCACTAGTCCTATCTTTCCCATTCTCCACCATCCCTCAGAGAGCTTTGGTAATGGTTCACTCCTACCAGTCATTTCAGGATTCAAGGATGTTGTCATCCTTGTCAACTGATCTCATATTTATCTCCATACTTAAGCCAGTGATAAACTTCACCATTTCTATCAAGGATAGCACCATTCTTCCAGTCACACAAAATAACAACGTTGGTGTTACCTCCTAGTCCTTATATTTCTTCACCCCACATATCCAATCAGTTGCCCAATCTTGTTGTTTCTATCTCCTTAACACCTTTTCATCCATGTCCTCTCCATCAAGATAACACCCCGGTTCAGGCCTTCATTGTCCCTCACTTAAACTATTGTGATGGCTTCATGAATGGCCTCCTTGCTTCATCTTTCTCCCATTGTAATTCATCCTCCACACAGCCGCCAAATAGATTTCCTAAAGCTCACATCATACCATGTCATTCCCCTTTTTAAAACTGACATGAAACACTCGTAGAACATCTGTCAGTTAACAAAAGGAATCTCACTTGGCCATAGCACTGGAAGTACATTTAGATCAGGAAAGGGGCATTGAGCAAGGATCCAGCATTGGTTTGTATGAGTATAGTTTCCTTAACTTTTTGTCAAACACGCTAATCTATCCATCAAAAACTTTAAGGAATAGCAGTTGATTAATGTTGGCCTCAGTTTTGTACTTAGAGTACCAGAAAGTTGCATTTCCTCAAGCAATTAAGTACTGAAGTTAGTTTCAATACCTCTTAAAGGAAAATCAACCTAGCCTGTGTGGAGTAGGCTTTAATGATGGTACTCCTGCCATAGGTATCATTAATTATTCTGTTTTGGGTTTTTTGCTTGTTTGTTTTTTTGGCAGAGAGAAAGATCTAGCAGATATCTAGATAAGTGAAGTTCCTCATCCCTACTATGGTAAATCACACCTCTACACCAAGCTTGGCATCTATTTAATGAATTCCTCATTTATTTCCTCTTTACGTAGTATATCTCTATGATTATATATCAAATTTACTTATGCCTCAGTTAATTGTTACCCCCAAGTTTGATACTATGCTTTCTACCCCAATATTTGGATTTTCTTACAAGAGTAATATACAATATTAATATATTTTACTGTGCAATGCTAATCCCCTATTTTTGCTATCTTGTTTCCTTTAACAAAAGAAAAGGTTAATTCTTCCAAAGTCATTACGGTCAAGTCTTGTCATATCAAATCCTAATGATACCACTGATTTTAAAAGCGAAGGGAGGGAACCACCTTGCATTAGGATCCTTGATTTAACTTCTCTATTGGTTATACTTTCTTGTCTTTGCTCGTCAATACCTTAGGCTATAGGCTTTATTTTAGGTCATAGGAATATACACACACACACACACACACACACACACACCACATATACATGTATATTCATAGGTATATATGTTTTATTTATATCTGTGTGTGACACACACACATACATATATGCATATGTATATATAATACATATACACCCATATAAGCAATTTTCTCCCCCACCCATCATTTTCGTTTAGAGTCTTTCTTTGTAGTTTTAATGTCTTGAATTATTTACCTTTTCACCATTTTTTTAAGCTTTATACATTTGTTACTTTCCCAACTACATTGTAAATACTTAAAAGCAATGATATGCTGGTAAATATTTGAGAACCGTATCTCCAGTGTTGCCTCCCCCAAATGTATCTCTGTACATTTTTAAGTTTAATCTGAGTTATCAATATTTTCCCCATTACTTTCTTAAGTCTAGAAAATCAATCCCTGAATTATTAGCATTTGCTAATTCCCAAGAAGTAAATTCTTACACTGAAAATTTAATCATCGGCACCACCAAGCTCTCAAGCTGGCTCCAGCACCCTCCTCTCTAAGGATCATATGCTGTCTTATTCACCGTTATATTTCCCACATTGACCATCAGAGTGCCTTGAGTGTAGTGTTATTCAACGTATACTTATTTATTTCACTGAAAGATGAGCAATAGGGAGAAAAAAAGGCTACATACCTAAGATGAGTGAGAGCAAAATAAGAAATGAGGGAGTCCAATTAATTTTTTTACATGATAAGCAGAATTTTCAAGTAAACGTATATTTTAAAAGAAATTTGAAAGGAAAGTTCAGTTGCATTACCTGAGTGCTTTCTTCGTCTATCTTGCCTTTCTCTGGAATAATTTTAAAATGAGCTGCTTTGTGGAAGCTGAATGCTACAGGAAGTGTCTTGGAATGGTTTTGGATACTGCACACAATCTCTGAACGTTCACCCATAAAACAAGGTGTGAAATTCAGGACTTTTCCTGGTACAAAACTTAATAAGACAGGGACTCCTGAGCCTGTCAGTGCTAACTCCACCTTGGAGAAATGATGGCCTGTAAAAGACAACAAAATCCCTGAGCATTTAAAAATACTTTGGAAACTCAGATGACATTTAAAAGCTTTGCTTAATTAATGTGAGATACTATGACATGTCAAGGCATCATTGTAGCTGTTATATTGGGATAGACTGGACATTTGTGTGTAGGTTAACACAAATGGTACTATAAGGGAGTTCCCATTTCTTGGCTGTTGCCATCAGAGAAGATACAAACCTTCCAGGCTTAGAATGACTAGGTATTGCTTCCCTAAGTGAAACTCATTGTGAGATAAGACTAGTATTTCTGTCTTTCTCTTGATGAGGTCCAGGACTTATGCATAGGCTTCTGACTTCTTGTTACAGTCATCATTTGTGAACCTAGGGCCAACCACACTCAAGAGGTCCTGGACAAAATAGAAAGGAATAGTTTCTGTCTTACAGTCAAGGTTCACTTTTGCTATTCACTTTGACTTTATCCTCCTGGAATCCGTATCCTTCCCTCCCCCCAAATATATGATATATATCTGCTTCATCTGACCTTCCTAGACCAGGTTTGGTGAACCTGCTGCAGGTTCTTCGCCCCTGTCCGAGACTTCATTCCTTCTCTCTCCAGACTAGTAGTATTTTCCAAACCTCTCCTTCTTGAATGGATTTCTATCCCAACTATCTCGGTCCAATTTCCACTCCATTTTATCATGTCAATAGCACTATTAAGTACAGGCTCCTATAATGTAGTTTATAGTGTGAATTTTCCCACCAAAGCCTTCTGATAGGTTCATGTCTCACATATCTTACAGCTCTGTTTCTGTCTTGGCAACTCTAATTCTGTGTATATATAGACAATCTTGACAGTCAAATAATGACAGAATAGATTGCTGATTTATAATGGAAAACTGTAGCACAGTGAAAGAATCTGTGTGGCATGGTTGGAAAGAACCCCGGACTTGGAACCTGGAACCTGGAAAAGAATTGAATTTGAATCCATTACCACTTAGGATTCCCTAAGCATGTCACTCTTCCTTTCTTAGTCTCAGTTTTCTCATTTGAGATATAGAAATAACAGCACTCATATTACCTCTTATCGAAATTTTGTGCAGAAAGCTCCTAATATACCTTAGAGCACTATACAAATGTACATTAGTACTACCGTTATTATAATGCAAGTTTCCTAATCCCCTAATCACCATGATACTAAATGTGTAGCCTATTTTTAACTTGGCAATCTACCATCAAGAATTAAATTTCCCCACCATCAAAGGATATAAAAAAATCTTTTTAAATTAACTTTTTCCCTTCGTACAAGATACACTTTGTTTTTGGTGGTTCCATTAATATTTTAGTATTTCTCATTGAACACAGATATTCATTGTATTTTTTGATGTGAGCAGACTTTTATACTTACTTTCAGTCGCTTTTTCTTCTTCAGCTTTCAAAAAAGTATCTTTACTCTCTATTGCCTCAAATCTCAAAAATAGAGCGTAGTCTTGTCTGTGAGACAAGTCAGAATGCTTCTTACCATTATCATACAGTCTATAAAATTGACAGTCAGAGTTGTGTTTCAGTTAGAGTGCAGAGAAAAATTTTAAATCAATTTTTGAAGGCATTTCATCAAAACTCCAAGTCTATTTAGTATTTCTTAGTTAAAATCCTAGGGTAAGAACAATTACTTATTACATTTATGGATAAGGAAAGAATGAATATATGAATACACAAAAGATAGAGAGCAATGTAAGATGTAAGTTGGATAATTTTGATTACAGTGAATTATTTTATACAAATAAAACCAATGCAGTCAAGAGCAAAAGGAAAGCAGAAAATTGGGGGGAAATTGTTATAGACAGTTTTTTGGATAAAGGCCTCATATCTCAAATATATAGGGAAATTTGTTAAATTTATAAGAATAAAGTCATTCCCCAAGTGACAAATGGTGAAAGGATATGAACAAGAAGTTTTTTGAAAAATAAATCAAAGCTTTATACACACACACACACACACACAGTCATATGAAAAAATACTCTAAATCATTGATTAGAGAAATGCAAATTAAAAGGACTTTAGGATACCATCTTAGATTGGCTAAAATGATAGATGGGGAAAATGACAAATTTTGGAAAAGATATGGACAAATTGGGACACTAATACATTTTTGGTAGAACTGGGAACTGATCTAACCATTTTGGAGAATGATCTAGAGATATGCCTTTAGAGTTATAATAGTACGTATACCCTTTAATCTAACAATAGCACTATTAGGTCTGTCTCCCAACCTGAACAAAGAAAAGGAAATGTTCTAAATGTTCTAAAATATTTATAGCAATTTTCTTTATGGTGGCAAAGAACTGGAAATTGACGAATAAGTTGTTGTATATAATTGTAATGGAATACTATTGTGCTACGAGAAATGATGAGCAGATTAAGTTTACAAAAACATGAAAACTTGAATGAAAAATGAAGCAATATTGTTCAAAGCTATTCTGAGTACTATGAATATTCAAATCAACTACAAAATACTATGAAGGAAAATGCTATCTACCTTCAGAGAAAAAACTGATATATATGGCTGTATTTATTGTGTGGTTTCCCATATATGTTTGTGTCAAATGTTGCCCTTCTCTAATACAGGATTGGGAGGAAGGGCAGAAGACAGCTTGGAATTAAAAATGTAACAAAAAATTAAAATCCTGGGACAAATTTTGAAAAGTTAGGTTAACCTTTAAAAATCAAAAAGTATTGTTTCGACAGTATCTTTCAGTAGGCTTATCCATGAAATAGTAATGCTCATGTACATACATACTAGTTTCTTAACCTCAGCCAATATATTGTGATGAATATTGTGATTGCTTTGTCCTAATGACTCAGTAAATGTGTAATTCTTTGCAATATTGTATAATACTGAACAATATATAGAAGTGTGCAATATTCATTGAAAAAAGTGTGATTTTTATACTCTTATTACACTGAAACTAGAAGGTTGTTTACTGAATGACATTCTAAGGTCTTCAAAAGGCATTTTCATTGGTCAAAGGACCAGGTGAACTTTTGGTTAAAAATCTATAAGTGTTCAAGACAACAGAAAAATTCTGCAACTCACTCTTCAAAGAATTCAAGTAAGGACTTGTAACCAAGGCAACATAGCATCCCTAATTAGGACATTTTTCTAAATGAACAAATTAAATGAATACAAAGAATTTTCTTAATTCTCTTTTACTGTAAATTCTGAAAGTCAGTACATTTCAACTAGTGGGTAAATAGACTCCAAGCAAATGCTTCACTTGAATTCAATTCAATATTTTCTTGTCATCCTACCAAACTAACCAAAATAAACATTTAATACTCAAGGCATTCTAATAAGGCACAGAGATACAAAGGCAAAAACAAAAGATAACTTGACTTCTAGGTGCTTAACAGTGTGACAGCAAGTCAAGAAATACAACACATATGGAGATGTGTGACAAGTTGGGAAGTGAAGGTGGAAGGCAGAGATCAAAGTGTTGTAGAAAACGTGAGGAGGAAAAGAGCGTTAACCACAAAGGGATGAGACAAAAGAAAAGGCACTTCTGAGCTGGACTTTGAAAGAAGACACTAATTTAAAAAAGCAAAGACAAGGAAGGAGTTCATTCCAGACACAAAGAAAGGTTTGTACGAACGCATAATGGCAGGATAAGGAATGCTATTTGGAGACCAACTAGTAGACAATAGACCAGCTGGAACTTCACACTCATAAAAGGGCAATAAGACTGGAAAGGTAAGTTGGAGCCACATTATGGAAAACTTTTTATATGGCAGGCTAAGGAATGTGTGTTTTATGCATAAGTGTTCCCTTAATCTGGAGTCTTCTTTCACCTGGTACCTTGTCCCTATAAAACTCTCTATCAAAGAGAGTCCAGTAGCTCTCTCTCTACTTAGATAGAGGAGATCGAAACCTTTGATAATTTACTCTACCATCATCATCTGACCCAGTTCAGAATCAAGAATGTGGACTGTATCCTCTCGTCCATGACCAGTATTCCAAATTCTAATTTCAACCTCAAATTAGGATATTTATTTGTTTACCAACCTCTTCCCGTAGGGGCCCAACTTGTATTCTGACAAACTATCAGCAATGTGCAAAATCTAAATAAAAACAACTAGGATGAATTTATATAGCATGACTTTGGAGATTTCATTTGAAAACTAATCATACATTGGATTAATTTTAAGTGTATTAATAAAATATAGCTATAAAAAGAACTTTACTTTTAATCAATGTAACCTAAGAAATGTTCAACCCAAAATTAAAAGTTCGTAACAAATGTCAATGAAAACCTATATTTTTGGCTTTTATACCAGTACTCTTAAGGCAAAATATTAAGATTAATGTGATGAATGTGTCACAATTTTTAATGCAATTAACATTATTTTCATTGCAAAGGTATCTGTATATACTTACTTTGGACTAAAGCAAAATGTAATTACTGTCTTTTGATAAGGTAATAAAGTTCCTTCATTGGGAATACAGGCAATAAAAGTGGCAACGTCTATATTTCTCATTTTATTTATGTAGCTTAAATCACGTAAAGTACCATCTATTCCTTGCTGAAGATTTGTACCCTGCAATGTAAAACCAAAATAAAAAGTTAAAAAATAGTATAAAAGGTTTTATGATATAGAATCATTATGACAGATCCACAATATATAAGAAAATTTATAGGTAATTTCCTTTCCTTAAATTTTTATAGATTAATATTGGGGTCAAAAAGTAGGCACATGATAAAATTAAAACAATGAATCTTCCAACAAGAAAACAGATGAGAATTAGAATTACTAAAAAGCTATAGTCTATTAAGAACTAGAATTGTTCAACTGTTGCTCATCTGTGTATGTACCTGCATAATATATATATATATGTGTGTGTGTGTGTGTGTGTGTGTATGTGTATTCATACACATACACACACACAAACTCACATACCCTCTAGTCTAGTGAGGGTAGGGATTGGTTAGGAGACCCTAGATCAGCTGAGCTGCCTCCAATTCACTTGATGAAATTATAGGATTTAAAGGACAGATAACAACAACACTAAGATGGCAAAATTTTAAAGGAACAAGTATCTATATTTCATAATAAAGAAATTTTTATACTTTATTAGTCCTTTAGGAGGCAAGGAGTTCTTTTTTTTTTAATAAAAATTTATTTATTTAATTTTTTACATTCATTTTCACAAAATTTTGGGTTCCAAATTTTCTCCCCTTTTCTCCCCTCCCCCCACCCCAATACACCAAGCAATCTAATTTTCCCTATCACCAATCTGCCCTCTCTTCTATCATCCCTCCCTTCTCTTGTCCCCATCTTCTCCTTTGTCCTGTAGGACCAGATGACTTTCTATTCCCCATTAACTGTATGTCTTATTTCCTAGTAGCAACAACAATACTAAACAGTTGTTCCTAAAACTTGGAGTTCCAAATTCTCCCCATGCCTCCCTCCCCACCTATTACCTTTGGGAAGGCAGGCAATTCAACATAGGCCATATCTGTGTAGTTTTGCAAATGACTTCAATAACAGTCGTGTTGTGTAAGACAAACTGTATTTCCCTCCATCCTATTCTGCCTCCCATTGCTTCTATTCTCTCTTTTGATCCTGTCCCTCCCTGAGTGTTGACTTCAAATTGCTCCCTCCTCTCATCGCCCTCCCTTCCAACATCCCCGCCCCCCTTGCTTATCTCCTTCTCCCCCACTTTCCTGTACTGTAAGATAGGTCTTCATACCAAAATGAATGTGCATTTTATTCCTTCCTTTAGTCGAATGTGATGAGAGTAAACTTCATGTTTTTTCTCAGCTCTCCTCTTTTTCCCTCCACTAAAAAGTCTCCTGCTTGCCTCTTGAATGAGATATAATTTACCCCATTCCATTTCACCCTCTCTCCTCCCACTACATTTCTCTCTCACAATTTACCTTAATTTCTTTTAAGATATGGTCCCATCCTATTCAATTCACTCTGTGCTCTCTGTCTCTGAATGTGCATGCACGTGTGTATGTGGATGTGCGTGCACGCGTGTACATGTGTGTGTGTATGTGTGTGTGTGGTCCCACCAACTACCCAGATACTGAAAAGTTTTAAGAGTTACAAATATTGTCTTTCCATGTAGGAATGTAAACAGTTCACTTCTGGTAAGTCCCTTAAGACTTCTCTTTGCTGTTTACTTTTTCATGCTTCTTCTCATTCTTGTGTTTGAAAGTCAAATTTTCTTTTCAGCTCTGGTCTTTTCATCAAGAATGCTTGAAAGTCCTCTGTTTCATTGAAAGACCATATTTTCCCCTGAAGTATTATACTCAGTTTTGCTGGGTAGGTGATGCTTGGTTTGAGTCCTAGTTCCTTTGACTTCTGGAATATCCTATTCCATGCCCTTCAATCCCGTAATGTAGAAGCTGCTAGATCTTGAGTTATCCTGATTGTATTTCCACAATACTGAAATTGTTTCTTTCTAGCTGCTTGCAATATTTTCTCCTTGACCGGGGAATTCTGGAATTTGGCCACAATGTTCCTAGGAGTTTCTCTTTTTCGATCTCTTTCAGGTGGTGATCGATGGATTCCTTCAATATTTATTTTGCCCTCTGGTTCTAGAATCTCAGGGCAGTTTTCCTTGATAATTTCATGGAAGACAATGTCTAGGCTCTTTTTTTGATCATGACTTTCAGGTAGTCCCATAATTTTTAAATTGTCTCTGCTGGATCTATTTTCCAGGTCAGTTGTTTTTCCAATGATATATTTCAAATTCTCTTCCATTTTTTCATTCTTTTGGTTTTGTTTTGTGATTTCTTGGTTTCTCATCAAGTCATTAGCCTCCATCTGTTCCATTCTAATCTTGAGAGAACTATTTTCTTGATTGAGCTTTTGAACCTCTTTTTCCATTTGGCTAATTCTGCTTTTGAAAGCATTCTTCTCCTCATTGGCTTTTTGAACCTCTTTTGCCAATTGAGTGAGGCTATTTTTCAAGGGGTTATTTTCTTCAGCATTTTTTTGGGTCTCCTTTACCAAGGTATTGACCCATTTTTCATGCTTTTCTTGCATCTCTCTCATTTCTCTTCCCAGTTTTTCCTCCACCTGTCTAACTTGATTTTCAAAATCCTTTTTTGAGCTCTTCCATGGCCTGAGCCCACCGGACATCCACCTGGGATGTCTGGGATACAGAGGCCCCAACTTCCACATCTTTCCCTGATGATAAGAATAGTTCTTCATCATCTGAATTGAAAGGCGGGAACATCTGTATCCCCTCAAAGTACCTCTCTATAGTCTTATTTTTCTTCCCTTTTCTGGGCATTTTCCCAGCCAGTTACTTGACTTCTGAGATTCCTGTCCACCCCCGCCTATATCTGCCCAGATAGTGCTTGGGGTCTGAGATTCAAATGGGCTTTCCACAGCAGGCACAGCTGCTATTCAATATGAGCTTAAGTTCTGGTGCTGGGGTGGGGGCAGGGCCACCTCCCAGGCTCAGTTCCCTCAGGGGCTTTATGCAGAGACCTTCAGTAATGGGGCGGATAGTGTCAAGGCCGTCTCCCAGGCTCAGTTCCCTCAGGGGGTTGATGCACAGACCTGAACTTCTGCCTGCCTGCTCTGCGAGGCCCGGGCCACCACTGCTGCCTCTGCCACTGCCCCTGCTGCTGCCTCCGCTGCTTCCTCCCGAGGGGGCCTGAGCCACGGAGACACCCTGCTCCCCTCTCGGCCAGCCCAGATGTCTCTCTCACTGACTGACCTGTAGCACCTGTGTGCGGAGGGACCTTCCCGGCCACCCAAGGTTCCGTCCCTGAAGCCTGCTCGGATCCGCTCCTCTGGGGCCAGGCGGCCAGGGCAGCACAGGGGTGGGTTCCGCTTTCCAGGGCATGACGGACCCCTGGGGACCACTCTCCAGGGCTCTCTGGAACAGAAATCTTTTCCACTGTGTTTCTGTGTGCCTTGCAGTGATCCAGAATTTGTGGGGAGTTCTTCTTGCAAGAAATATATGGGCTGTGGGTTCAGAGCTAGCATACATGAATCTTTTTACTCCGCCATCTTGGCTCCACCCCGCACTCTTTCTCACGAGGAGTTTTTTAAACAAATCTGATATAATTAAAGGACAGATAGCCATTCATATCTGCCTTTAAAGAGCAAAACAATTTCTAAGAAGTCAATACAGAGAACAAGTCTAGTAGAAGTGAATACAGCTACAGAGCACAGCTGAACTGTGAAAAGAAACAGGTTGTGGAGCCCAGCAGACTGATACACCATCAGAAGCCCTATGCACAGGAGGAGCACAGTCAGGAAACCAAAGAGGAAATATCCTCATGCATTGCAGTAGTGCTGGAGATATGCACTGCCTTGGACACCTTATTAATTCATTCTTCCTGCATGATAACTTTGAAGGCTGCGTATATTTGTGGAACAATGAGTCTAAGGTTTATTGAGGGACTTGTTTGTGGTTATTCTTCTTATTATGCCATTTCAGGAACTGCCTTTGCTTTGAAGGTAAATGGGAGCTTATAAGCAATAATTTTAGGACAACTGACCGACAGGAATTACTAAAAAACCTGTGGTTTATTAGGAAACAGAATTGCTCGGTTTTTTTGCTCATCTGTGCAATGCACACATACACGTATTGTATATGTATACACATACATTGATATGTATATATGTGTATATACTCTCAAATTAGTCTTCAGAGTACTTTGAACTTGGGACTCAGTTCCCCCAAGGGACCCCAACTTGCAAGTATAACATAGAGGAGGAGGAAAGGGGAAAATGCAGTTGGGAGAGCTACATTTGTACAATTGTTATTTTGTTTAAAGTACTGTTTCTCTAGAAATTACTCCCAAGAGACAAGTACAGTGAAATAAACTAAATTATGATAAATAGCTTAAGGATTTCAAAAATCAAATGATTTGTCCTAATTTTGATTGAGACTGGAAAAAATACTTTCAAACTATCTTAAAGTCATTCAGCCAGCTTACCAATTCTTCTCCAACTGCTTCATGCTCCATCACTGCCACCCAACTCGTATGTTCAGGACTGTTATTATACAGAATTGCATGCTCAATCTTTGATGTTCCAAAGAAGACAGTTCCAAACTGTACGCACTTCAAACATCTTTCCCCACATATATCTAACAGTTCAATAATTTGCTGAACAACACAGGCTTCAATCTTTAAAAATGTGTCTTCACCACCCTGCAAACTCACTCTAATAAGAATAAAAGAATAAAATGAAAACATGCTTTATTAATGTTTGTAAGTGAAAGAACCCAAAATATATTTCATTTGGGCACCAAATATCAGACTAAAAAGAGTTGCCTTTGACATTAAACTAAAGAACAATCTACTGATCAGAGGGAAACGAATCTTGCTCAATAAACTACAGAATGCCAGTTCTGTCTGTGGGCACCTTGAAGAGTGTTATATGATAAATATATTTCTTCATCTCTAGGGGAGAAAACGTCCAAGGCTGTTGAACAATCAAGAAAATCTCTCATGTTCAAAAGAAAAGGTCTCCCACTTCTCCTGCTGTTGAGCATCCTTCCTAGAGCAAAATGTAAATTCCCACTTCTGAATGCACCCACTTTTTTCCCAAAATTAACATCTCTTCCTAAAGTCATTCTATCAAGTAACAAATCACCTTTACTTTGCATTTTTAGGAGACTGAATTTCCCCATCTTGAGCAGGCTCAAAGGGCAGCAGCCAACCCCTCCTCCCCGCCACTGCTGATTAGCCCAAAAGGCGTGACCTATTCTGTTTCTGAGGTAGGCTGATTTGCTCCCATCTTAGGCAGCCTGGTGCCACCTCCAAACACCCATACATCTCCCAGGGGCTTACCATACTGGTGACAGACCTGAGACCCCCAAAGGGCTTTAGCTCTATTGAACCTCAGAACTCCGGAGCTCAAGCTTAAGTTATAAGCATCAGCTTATATTTTTCCTATTAGCAAGAATTTTAAGTATGCACACCAAGCTCAACCAAATCTAATAATTTTCCTTCCTCCATGATCTGAGCTCCATTCCCTTCCTTTGACCTCATCCAACATGATTACTCTTCCTACTAAAGTTAATACTCAGTCACTTAGGGAAAAAAGACTAAGTCTTTTGATCTGGGTTTCAGTTCGAGGTCTGCCACTTAACCACTTCAAAATCATTTTTGTCAGGAATATTAAAGTACTTAATAAAGGAGAAGGAAGTGGGTAGAGTTCACCAACATTTTTAGCCAAGTATGCTTAGGAGTGGCCCCTTTCACTTTAAGAGATCAGGAAAGGTGTCCTTGGGACTAGGGCTTGAATTTTTGGTTTGGCTTCCTTGATCTCTGAGGCATAAAAGTTCCTGCTTATGGAAAATGGTGGTCTGAAGGTTTAAGTGAAATTTTTATTACCCCGAAGGGAGTAAGTAGGTATTGCCAACTGGTGGGGCAAATATGGAGATAGAATAGAATAGTATTTTATTCAAAATTAATTAGGAGTTGTACACTTTTTCACATGGGAGGATGTCAGTAGATTATTACAGGCACATTTGGAATTATGTTTTCCCCATCTAGTAAGCTCCCCAAAACTTTAACTAAGTGGCTAAATGCTGAATTTTCTTTGAGCTAATTTCCAATCACTCATCTATTATACGAGCCACCATTTTGTCTAGGGCCTCTGCTACCATAGCCTCATCTGACTCAGTTAACATTACATCATTAATATATTGGTAGACATTAATGCCAAAGAAGGTGCTGTCTCTTTCAACTCCTACCCACCAATTAGAGGTAATAAGGAGAATTCAAATAATCCTGAGGAAAGACAATGAAGTTTTACTGAATTCCAGCAGTTAAAGCAAACTGCTCCCATTTAATCTCAGACACATAAAAAGAGATAATGGCACTGAGGAAATCAATAACCCATACCTGGGACTGGGTTCCCTAGTCCACCATATTGACAGGGTTCAGAATAGTCCTCAGCAATGCACATAACTTTGTTCAGTTTCCTACACTCTACTCTAAATTGCCAGACATCATCCATTTTCTTCATCAACCACAGAGGACAGCTATAAGGGGAATTTATGTAGCAAAGTGTTTCAACCTGAAATACAAATAAGTGGTCTTTCACCCACTTCCACAGAGCAAGCACACTTCTTCGCTCGGGAGTCTTCCCTGTAAAATCCTCAATGGAAACTAGTGCTCTTAATGGATATATTGAGAGGTCCCTGATGTATTAACTATAACAATAATAGCCTTTCTATAGAACTTTAAGGTTTGCACAGCTCTTTGCATAAGTTATTTTATGCAATCCCCACAACAATCCTGTGAGGTCCTTGGCTATTTTTACTGTTCAGTCATTTTCGATTATGTGTGACTTTTCATGCCTTCTTTGGGGTTTTCTTGGCAAAGACCCTGGAGTAGTTTGCCATTTCCTTCTCCAGTTCATTTTATAGATCAGGAAACTGAGTCAAACAAGGGTAAGTGACTTGCCAAGAGTCTCACAGCTAGTAAGCGTCTAAGCACAGATTTACAGACAATGAATCTTTTTAACTTCATGCCTAGCTCTCCATCCACTGCACTACCCAGCTGCAAGATACTATTGCTGTCTTCATTTTACAGGTTGAGGGAGGTTGAGGGAGATTGAGGGAGATTCAGTGTTTGCCCAGAGTTACAGAACAAGTGAATGTCTCTGCCAGAACATGAATTCAGGTCTTCTTGACTCTAAGTTAGTACTCTATATACTGTACCATTACCAACCTTCCCCTTACATTTTTGGTGATAGTCTTCCCTCCTTTTTCCCACTGAGCTACAGTAACTCAGGAATATGAATTTCAGTCCCTCTGTGATCATGCCTCCTTGGGAACTTCACCAAATTGAACTTTACCATATTGTGACAACAGTCCCTCAATTCTAGATGTATTTGTGTGCTTCCAAAAGGCCAGGTAGGGCAGAGAAATGACCAAAATTAGACAAATATATATAGCCTAAGACAATAGAGTGAAATATGATAGCAACACTTTTATAATTAATGAAATTACAATATACTCACTTTGCCAGTTCATTAACAATTCTGGGTTTATCTGCACATATAAAAATTTTAATATTCTGTGATGACTTAGGGTCCACAATTCCACTAGTTGGATTTATAGTGATAGGTAAGTTCCCTTTATAATCTATGTCAAAGGAACCTAAGGGGAAGATAAAAGCAGGTATTTAAATTTGGAAATATATTCCAGTCAGTATATAAACAGTTAGTACGGGTCAGCAATATCCTAAGCACTGGAGATATAAAGAAAGGCAAAAACAGTCCCTGCTCTCAAAACCTTTGTTTGAATGAGGAAAACAACATGTAAATAGATACAGATAAGAGACTTAAAGAATAAAGAGAAGGTAATCTAAGAGGGGATGTCTCTAGCATCTGGGAGGAATGGGAAAGGTGACTGACAGAAGAAGACATCTGAGCTAAGCCTTGCATGAAGTCAAGGATGAGCAGAGAGTGTTACTACCACTGGTTGATGCCTGTTTCTCCATCATTTACCAATCCTGTCACTGGCACAAATATTCAGAGAGATCCAACATCTTTGTGGCTCTGCTAGGACTATTGTCACAGAAATGTGAAACAGTTCCTGGAATTTACAAAGATATTCTCTCCAAAAAAAAATCATCAATAATACAAAGTAGCATTTCTTCTGCTATGTCTGAGATATCTAAAATTCCCTTTGAAATAATATTTAAAATAGTATTTAATAGACAACCTCGAAAAAGGACTTTGATTTATGAAAACTTGTGAAAAGCTCAGTGTACTTTGTCAGTTATGACAATTTCTTTTATTTCAAGGATATTTTCTATATTTGATTACAAGACAATTTGGGTTTTTTTAAATGCATTTTGTTTGGGCACAATAGCTTCTTTCCAACAAAACAACAAAATAGATATCCCACAAAGTACATTACCAAAGAAAACATAAGCAAAAACACCTAATAGTATGATTACCACTGAAAGCATGTCCCTTTGCACTTTTGTAGTCTCCCTACTTATTATTAAGAGAAAGGAAGAATGTGTTCTTTAATTCATATAAGATGTTACCAACATTGTTACATTTGACTTGGATTTTGTTGTCTCTTACTATTTATCATCTTTATGTTGGTCTGATAATGCATGGTGCATGTTCTTTTTGGCTCTTTTGAAAGAATACAAAATTGCACCATTTTAACCAATGAATCAATAAACATTCATTGAACCTTTATTATGAGCCAGACACTGGCAATACAAAGACAAAAATAAAGCAGTCCTTGCCCTCACGTAACCTACGATCACTGTATGTTCTCATGTTCTGAATTGTTCATAGTCATCATTCCTTAGAACACAGTCTTTTTCTTCACATTCATATACCACCATTTGGTCAACCATTCCCCAAATGAATACAACATTTATGATTAGTTTATTTTTTGTTATCATAAATAACACTGCTATAAATACTTTTGACACTTATGTGTCTTTTTTTCTTGGCATTAACCTCCTTGGGAGAATAAACTCAGAAATGGGATATCTGTGTCAAGGAGCATGAAGAATTTGGGCACTCTTCTCTTATAATTCTAGATTGCTCTCTAGAACAGTTGGGCCAGTCCTCAGATCCCTCAGCAATAAATTAGTCTGTCTTCTAGCAGGCCCTCTAACATTGATTGTTTTTTCAGTCTTTAGACATTTTGCTAATTTGATGGGTATTTGCATTTCTCTGATTAATAGTAGTTTTAAGCATTTTTTTCCTAGATGATGGTTGATAGTCTGAACTTTTTTCAAAAACTATTAATATCCTTTGACCACTTCTCTACAGGGAAATGTCTCATAATTCTACAGATTTGTTTCAATTACCCATAGATTTTAGATGTCAGGTTTTTATTAGATGTTTAATGAAAACCTTCCCCCAATCTATATGTTCTTCAAATTCTAGCTATACTGACTTCATTTGGTGTAGGTCTATTTCTTAGAAAGCAAATTACATAGAACATAAGATTATTAAACATATTATATAACATGACAGTAACTTATTAAATTTTAATTATTAAAAATGAAATAGTTGATAAAGGAGCAGTCTTGGAATCAGCCCACATACTATCTCTGTCACATAGTATCTTTGAGCAGGTCGCTTCATCCTTTAGTTTCCAGGGATATCGCTCAAGTCTCAGTTTCATCATATGGAAAATGGGGCTATTAATATTTTTTATCAGTTACCTCACAGGATTATAAATAAGGTACTTTATAAGGAAAAAGACATGGAAAAATATATGAATTCAGTAATAATATTCATCTCCTAAATACAGTACCATAGACATGTGCTGGCAATGTAACAATGAAAAAAAAAAGATACTTAGATGCATTAATAGAAATCTTGTGAAATCTAATGGTGGTTGAATTACCAGGGCATTGTTCCTAATTTAGGTATATGAAGTCCTGTATTTGTTTTTATTAAATAAAATAGTAGAATAGTAAAAAAAGTTTGAATTATTTTTTAGAATAACTACTAAGGCAAAGCATGCATATGGGGCCATCTAAATTTTACCCTTTCAAAATTATTTCTAAAATTATGAAATAAGATTTAATATGACTAACATATCAGCTCACTGTGGTTTCTTTACAAAAAAGCAATACAGTGTAGCTCCTACATTCAAGAATTAAATTGAGTCATTTCCCATTTAGTCATTAAATCTGTTTTTGAGGTAATTTTTCTTTCATGAACATATATATGTTGATCTAGTCATCAAGGGAGAGAAAACAGTATCAACACCAAACTACAGCCCAATTTTATTTCTTGATTTATAGAACAAAAGTATTGATATTCCTACTAAATGGTAATAGAGTGTATATTTGTAATGAGGGTTGAACAGAGCATGTACAAGGTGGTTATTCCTAACTCTGACTATGTATATTACTCAAAGCTAAAGGATTCTTGTGCTTTGAAATGAAAAAACAACCGTTCATCAGCTGCTGGGTCAAAAGAGCCAATAACTCAGTGGATTTAAAAAAAAAAAAACAACTATCTCTTCTTTGTATCTCTTCCATTCCGGCATATGAGGCTTCCCACTGGGGGTGAGGGGAAAGGGCCACCTCACCCACATCTGTAGGTACATGACAAATTCACCCTGTGTCCTGCCTGGGCAAACCTGATCCTGGATTTGGGACTGTCTCTTCTGAATTTGTTCTTCTCTGTCCTTAAGGAAATATTGTCTATCCTGAGACATCTGTGTCCAACTTTGGAGGTCATTTTATGTGGATAAGAGATTTAACAATCCTTAATTGCAGTAGAAGAATGGACATAGTCCATTGGACCCAGAAAATATTCTTATTGTAGGATACAGGGAAGAATGAGGGACTTTGAGGGTCCTTATTCCAATCATCCTCATGAGCTTATTGCAGTGAATTTATTCCAACCAACCTCAGGTATTGAATCCCTTTGGGAGGGGTAGGACTCCAAATCTGTTTGCGGCTGATCAAAGATTATTTTCTCTGAACAATGCCTAATTGCCTTATCGTGTGAATTTGAATCATGGAAATTCGTAACTACAATTGAATTGTCCAATTGTAACTACAACTGAATTTCATATTGGGGAAAAAAATCAAAAGTGTGTTGTCTTTTTATTTTGGGGAGAGATTTTGTCTAGATCTCCATGTGATGGCCCTATTGGTTAGAAGAGATCCATGGGAGAATTCTAGGAATCCTATGAGTTCAGAGACTTAGAGGTAGGTTTTTGATCAGACTTCCAAGGAAATTAGATTATATATTTCATCAGTGCTTGGAGAAATTTTGGGTTGCTCTGTGTTCTGCCCTGCAGTAGGATATGTTAAAAAGAAGGCCAGGAGGTCAAATCAAAATCGAAACAGGGCTGGTGCCTATGCAAGGTAAGTTACTAAACTATATATGCCCTGTGACACAGAGATTCCACAGTTGGGTTTATACCCTAAAAAGAGCAACAGCAGCCAAAGGGGGAAGGGAAGGGAGGTCCATATGTACAAAAATATGGCAGTGCTACCTGAGATGACAAAGTAGTCTGGAAACAAAGTATATGCCAATGACTAAGGCACAGCTCAACTAACCAATGCTAATAGAATGTTATCATACTGTAAGAAAAGATGAATATATGAAGAGCTCAGAAAAACCTTAGTAGATCCAGTTAATAAACAAAAGAACACTACGTAATGCAAAATGGTAACAAAAGTATAAAGACAGTAGTAAATTGTAACAAAATTCAAGTGAAATATAACAATTTAGTAGTCAATTATTAAAGTTAAACTTATCCTTCCTTTTAACAAGTGATCACACACACACACACACACACACACACACACACACACACACCCCTGTAATCTCTGCTCCAGAGGAGGCTCTGGCTGGTGGATCTGTTAAGCTCAAGGGTTCTAAGCTACAGTGGGCTAAGCCAATAAGGTGTCTATACTATGTGAACCTCCAGAACCAGGGCTTCACCAGATTGTTAAGGAGAAACAAACTGGCCCAGGTCAGGAATGGAGCAGGTCAAAGCTCCCATGCCCATCAGAGAGAGACAGCCTACGAGCTGAGTAGAACACATGAAAAAGAGACTTGCCTTTTTTTACGACAAATAGAAATATAAAATTCAAATAGTACATGCTCCCATTACGGCAGTTTTGCTTAACTACTTTGGGGGAATGTATGTATTGGATCTGGCTTGAAAGGTTTTTGAAAAGTCATCTGCAATCACAGAGCAAAATTTTGCATTAGTGAGCATTACTAAAAGTCAAGGACAATAAACGCTCTCTAGAAATCATGTGCTTTTAGACACTACATTTACATTGTTTAAATTAAAAGAAATGCTAACACACAAGCACACACACATGCAAACACATCATTGGACTTCAAGCCTGTAGGCGTTAGTCTTGTGACCTAGAGCAGAGAGAGGTGTCAGACATGCCTCTCCCAACAATCCTGTGTGCACCTGGAACCAGATTAAAATGTAATTGGGAAATGTTCAACAAAATAAGCAATAATACAGTTTTGGTGGTTCAATCATTTCAGTTATGTCTGACTCTTTGTGACTCCAGTTGGGAAAGATACTAGCAAAAACATTGGAGCGGTTTGCTTTTTTCTTCTCCAGCTAGAGAGATTGATGTCGATATAGATGCAGATGTAGATCTAGATATGGATAGATGTGTATAGATATAGATATATATAGATATATAGATACATATGTATGTGTGTATATATAGATAATAGATATAATGTTACGTTATATTATCCTTTCTTCATATTTCTATGTAATATAATACATAATTGTATACATTATATATAATAGGACACAATTAATGTTAATGTGAAGTTTTCTAAGTCAATATACTGCCCTCAGGGATCTTTATGTAAGGCATAGTGATCTGTTTCTATTTGAGTTTGACATTTACAATGTGCCACTTAACTTCCCTGAAATCCAATGTCCCCATCTGTAAAACAGAAACAACAATGTACTCTCTACTTCACAGGATCATTGTGAGGAAAGTACTTTATAAACCTTTACATGCTTTATAAATGTGGGTAGGACTGCTTTATCATTAATATAGTACTGGCTATGATTTAGGAGCTACCTAAAAGATCCACAAAAAACAAAGACCCTGAGCGTACTGCTTTCCAACCTAATGGAGATCCTAAAACTGTAATACTGCTATTTTGAGGTTGCCACAAAAGACCGCTAGTCATCTCATCTCTAGAGACTCATGAATCAGCAATTAAAATTGCATTAATTCAGCCATATGAAAATAAACTCTATATAGCTGCAATAAACTTTTACAACAGGTTTACTGCTACCATTAGGCCATAACACAGTAGTAAAAAACACCTATGGAAGAATCATCTTCCCTAGGAACTTAAGAAGAAAAGTTACAAGTTAAAACTTTCTGGAGGCAGGAAGATTTGTGCATGAGGTTTCCTCACAATACATTTTAATCTGGGTCTTGATGCAGTAGGTCCATTAGTAGAATGACTATCAAATGGCTCTCAGGTTTGGGTCATCCCAGAATCTAAGGACCTTTTAAAGATGAGTCAGAAAAACCTATTAATTTAACACGTATTGGAAGTTTCAAGTAACATTCACTTTCAAAATGTTAAAGTAATTTTAGATGACAGCAAACATTTACCTGGAATTGTTCCACAGTTAATCACGCTAATAGACTTGCAAATTGCTTTACTATTAGCAATGATGGTGCCGAAATTAACGCTTGACTCAATTTCCAAATGACAGGATGGAATCAGTCTAGAAATAAAAAAAAGTAGACCTTTACTACTAAAAGTTATGTTCATTTCCTTGCAAATCTACTAAATCAATGACAGCAATTTTAAATTATGAGATGGAATTACAAAATGATTAAATTAGGGTTTTGTTTTATCAGATATAAAAGTTCTACATGCAAATGTATATTGTTCCCTTCAAACCAGACACTTTAGAAGATTATAACTATATATGTATTCTTATATACTATATATAAAAGATTATATATATGTATATATGTAGTCAATGAAAATTTTAAAGTTTCACTTCAATAAGCATTTAAGTACCTAGTATTTGCAAATGCTATGTTAAGAGTTGATGGCTCAAAGTCAATAATAAAAAGCAAACTCTTTCCACAAGGTCCTTATATTCTTACATCATCTTTTAACATCTTATAATATATACTTTTTGATATCCTCAGTAGTGATGAATTTTCATCCTTCAAAAGCAAATTTTACTGGCCAAAAGTAACTTGATATTAAGTCTGATGAAGAATATGGATTCTCAAGGTGGTGTCTGGATTATAAGTACTTAGCACATATTGATTGAATTAAATTTAAAAAATGAGTATAATGATATATCTATTCATCATTTTTCCCCTTGGGGAGCTCATGAGTTGATTCCAAAGTCAATTCCAAAAGAAACATGCTGAAAAGATCCTTAGAAATGGCCGCATCACTGAAACAAATATGGAGTTGCCCAAAATGACATTAGAAAATGCACTCCTTGTTTGAATGTAGGCATCCTGGTAAGTCTGGGGGTTTTTAACCATTCTTATCACGCAGTCATCCCCAGAGCTCGGCCGGAGCTCCCTCCAGGTGGCTCTCGAAATTTTCAGTGTGACAAAAATGCTACAGATCAGAGCTTTAGTGTTTTGTCACTCTAGACTTTTAAAAAGTGATGGTAAAAAGTGCTAATGATGTAGATTAAACTTAAAAGGTGCTTTGTGTTTTCAGAGAATCAGTTGATAGACATTTACTAGCACCACCACATTGCATATTACATAAAGAAAAATGAGAAACAAATTAAGAAATATTATGAGACAATGAGATGGTACAGTGGATAGAGTGCTGGGGCCTGGAGTCAGAAAGGGATGAGTTCAAATGCAGCTTCAGACACTTATTGATTGTGTGACATTGGGCAAGTCAACTTGCCTCAGTTTCCTCAACTATAAAATGGAGATATTAATACCTGCCTCTCAGGGTGGTTGTAAGGATCAAATGAAATAATAATTATAAAGTGCTTAGCACAGTACTGGCACACAGTAAGTGCTACATAAGTGTTAGCCATTATTATTATTATCTACAATCCATCAGTCAATCAATAAACATTTTAACATACCTACTATGTCCTCAGGCACTATGCATAAGCACTGGAAATACAAAATCAAAAGTGAAATCATTCTTGACCCCTGGGAAATTAAATTCTATTGGAGGATATAAGAATATTTATTCATGAATATGCCTCCAGAGGTAGATGCAAGGCCAAGGGGAAGTAGGGAATAGATACTAGCCATTGGGATTAGGAATGGTTTAACATACATGGAGTGCTTAAACTCAGTTTTCAAAGAAATCAGAATTCTAAGATTGTATTTATCCTTCATTTTCAAAGTGGACCATGACATCAGGGAAATGATGACATGACTTGCAGGTGACTTTGTTTTGAGTGAGGGAAGGCTGTGCAGGTCACCAGTCTCACTTTCTCCTCCTGAGCCATCTGGATCCAATGACCAGATATTCATCAGGATGACTGGAGAAGGTCCAGAACGCAATGGGAGACCCTGGCCCTTTTTGGCTAAAGACTTTTCAGGTACTCACTTAGAGTGGGGTAAGGACCATTCAGTGAATAGACCTCTTTAAGAAGAGAGTCAAGGGATGACTCCTTTAAGAAAAAAAAAAAGAAAGAAAATCAAGCTGGGAGGGGAAGACCCTCAGGGTGACTGTTTCCAAGAAAAACAGTTACCATTGACATTCACTCTAAGCCAGGAGGGCCCAAACTACAGCCATTAAGTGGAGCTTGGGCTGGGACCTCTTGTAGTCCAATCTATGAACCCAGTTCGCTCTGAAG
The DNA here is from genome assembly GCA_023548195.1 of Bettongia penicillata ogilbyi. Classification (NCBI taxonomy): domain Eukaryota; kingdom Metazoa; phylum Chordata; class Mammalia; order Diprotodontia; family Potoroidae; genus Bettongia; species Bettongia penicillata. Next base: position 6,350,352 of record JAJHZJ010000252.1, on the reverse strand, counting down.
CTCAGGATTCTAAGAAACTGAGGCCCGGAGGACATGCATCCTAGGAGAAGGAAACAAGACACTGCAAAATTATGGTTATAAAAAATGGAGTGTTATGTATTGGGAACAAGAAGACCACCATTTGACTTGACCATAGTAGTCTACCAAGGGGAATATTATTGACTAAAGATGGAAAAGTAGTTTGGGATCAGATTATAAAGGGTTCTAGATGAAAAACAGATTGTTTCTATTTACTCCTAGTGGTAAAAAGGAGTTCTAGAGGTTATTGAGTGGAGGAAGGAAGGGGCAAAGTGACTATGGAGGGATAATATAATCAGATCTGTGCTTGAGGAAATATCACATAGACAACAGTGTGTCTCCATAGAGCAGAGATCAACAAGAAGGAGCTGCATAGGAGGAGAAAAAGATAAGGAGGTGATCCATCTCATGAAGGAAGAAACAAGACTTAGCAGAAAGGTTGAGGATAACACAGAGGTTGTAGCCTTGGTATGTTCATTTAAAGAGCAAAATCTTTCAGAGGATATACAGTTATCCCTTCCCCATTACAACATTCCCCCTTGTAGTTTCAATATATCAAAGGTCTACATAAAAAATTAAATGGGAATTTGGGGGGAGTTTTGCAGAAGGTGCAGATGACACATGAAAGCCAACAGATGACTATGAAAAAATTTATAAACTCAGAATTACATAACCCAGACTTTGCTAAGGGTACTGTGAACATCCCATTTTTAAAAAAGGAAGAAAAATTCAGACTTCTCTGGTACAAAGAGTGGACCAAAAAATTTTAGATTTTCCATATGAGGATGGCACAGTGCCATGATGTGGAAGGGATAAATGTAGATTCATCTGTGTCCCTTAAGAGTAGAAAAGTATAGTTTGTCCATATATATATATGCAGCATCAATAGGTTAAAAGACCAAAAATATGAATGCCTATGAGAGAAGTGAAACCATATGTTAATGAAAAGGTTTACTTTTTACTGTATTAAACCAAAAAACAGAATAGACTATTTGGCTCCATTCCTATTTCAGTTATTTGGTTTTAATGCAGTAGAATTAAAACTTTGGATAATTAACCAAACCAGTAATCCCAATCAATGTGGCATGAGAAAGAAATGAATCATGAAATATTAAAATCTAATTTATATAACTGGAAAAATACAGGAAATTTTTTTTAATTAAGTTGACAAATATAAGATTGGGTGTAATAGAAAATTAACCAAATGTAATTTCTATGTAACTTTCCACCTTGTATGACTCCTCCCAAAAATTCTCCACAGAGAATTCTCCTAACACACAAGAAACCCTCCTTTAAGAAATGTATGTACATCACTGTAGTTCTTTTGGATCCAAAAGGAAGGCAACCAAATTCCATGTTGCCATTTGAGCATTCAGGTTGTGTCTATATTTAATTCAACAGACATTTACTATGTGTTTATTACTTGAAGGTATTTTTTACTTTTACTTTGCTACCTGGCTAATTCATCTCCTTTTCTGATCCAACGGTTCTCTGATAATGCCATTAATTCAGCTTCCTTTACACAAGTCATTACTGATAACTGCCTATTTACACCCATCATCAATCTATCCATTGCCTTTTGGGTCACCTACATTTTTTATTCCTCAGAGATGATGGCATTACATGATTTGGAGCCATACAACAATACCAGGAGAATAATCAAATACTCAAATGGATTTGTGATTTCATTCGTTCAGGAGTTCCTTCCAACAAAGCAGAGAGCAATCCATTCAGATCTGGACATTCCTATGTATCTCTTGGGCAGGTCTTCCCATAAGTTTACCACATAGTGTCCACCCAATGTGCTAGGGGCCTTTCTCTCTTTCTCATTATATTTCGAGGGTAAAAGCAGAGTACTGTGGATGTCTACCTGTCATTCCTCACCCTCATCTGCCCCTCTTCTCTGCCTGTCATACATTGCATTGATGGTATGTTTTACCCCTGGACCATCGCCAATTCTCCTGACTTTTGTCTTGTCAATGGCTCTGTAGGAAAGAGTGAGACTGATGACTGTGCAGAGCTCTGCCTCACTTAAATCCTATTCATGTGCAAGTGACAACATTCCCGCCCCTCCCCCAAGATGTTGAGCACAAAGGACAAACATCTACAATCTTTCTCCTGTTCTAAGTTTTTCATAAATTATATGTTATAGTCTGTAAACACCTACCATGTGCCTCTCCAATGCTCTCTGCATGAAGTTCACTTAGAATTCACAGATATTCTTTGTCTCAGTGTGTAGGTAGAATATTAATATTCAAAAGATAAGCCTTGTTTCCATGGGAAACTTGAGACAATTAAAGGAACGCTGCAATTCCCCAAAGACAATCAGTTCATTCCCTTCCTGTTGTTCAACTATGAACCCTAACCTTTGTCCGGTTGTAGAGTCAACATACATATACACACTGAGAAAATATTGGCATTAATAAGACAGCTTTTTGTCAGGGAGAAGCCTAGGATCATTAAAAATTGTCATGTCTCCCATTGTAATCTTCCCCTAAGCCTTCTGAAACAGCAATCCTTCATAAAAAAAAAAAATTAAGGAAGAAAAGAGGAAGGAAAAGAAAAAGGGAAAATAATAAACAAAATACTATACATTTTTTTTCAAAAGCAATTTTTGCTGTTTTCCTCCTGTTCAATTCTAGAATTAGCTCATTGTCTAGCTGCACTACCAATTCATGATATTTGAACTAATTCAATGAGCCATCCTTCTCACTTCATGGATAATAGAATTTTCATCCTGTTGGTGGTGATGGGGGTTGTTGTTTCCTGTGAGGACTGTTACACTGAATTAAAATGGCCAAGAATCTAATTAACGATGCCTTGTAGTATTCTAAAGCTGAAAGGAATCAACACAAGGTTATTAGTCAAGTCCCCAAGGACTTTGCCATTTGTCCCTTTTCCATTCAAACTCTGCCTAAGATACCCTCTACGACAATGGCAAACACCATTAGTGAGTATGGTGAATTATGCCTCAAATGATCCTAGAGGACTGCTGAACAAAATTATCTCTTTGTTAACATCTACCAAGTAATCTCATGTGAACTTAACATACAGTATAAGGAAACACTTTCACAGAACTTTAAGGATCCTTTTTTGCTTTCTATGTTAAATATTTCTATGTTTCTTTCAAAGGCATAACCACCCTTCCAGTTATTCTGGTTCATGACCCTTAAGTGTCCCTGTCTACTTACTCTCCATCAACGTTTCCCAATCAGTTGCCAAGTCTTGTCAGTTCTATCTCAAAATATCTCTTATATCCATTTCCTTCTCTCCACTCATATGACTATTACCCTAATTCAGGCCCTCACACACTATTACAATAGGCTCCTTATTGGCCTCTCTTCCTCAGGTCTCTGCCTCTTCCGGTCTATCCACATAACTGCCAAAGTTAATTCCTAATAAACAAATCTTGTGACATCCCTCCCCTAATCAATGCTTTCCTATTATATCACAGTACTCCCTATCACAGGATCACAGAAATTTGGGAATTGCTACCCAGCCCAACTCATACCCAAAAGGCAATCTGGACATATCATCCAAGCCTTTGACTAAAGACCTCCACAAAGGGGAAACCTAGCACCTCTTGAGGAAGCCCATCCCAATTTTTAACAGCTCTGTTTGTTAGAAAGTTTTATTTTTATTTTTCAGTATCAAACCTAAATTTTCCTCTGTGACTTCACTCATTCGTTGCTTAAGTTGTGCTCTCTTGAATTTGATAGAACAATCTGAATCCTTCTTCCACACTTCAAACACATGAACATACCTACTACACCTAATCCAATGAAGGCACATAATAGGCACTTGGTAAATACTTTCTGATTCATTATTCTTTTGATACCATCTATGGTCCAGTCAACCTGGCACTTAAAATGTTCTTCACACTCAGCAGTCCATCTCCATCTCCATATTTTTGCATAGGCTTTAACAAATGACTTTATTTATCATGTGTATTTTACATATATTAATGTGTTCTCATTATCTTCCATGATAGATTTCCATGATAGCTCCTGGAGAGCAAATAATTCATGTTGTCTTTGTACCCAATGCATAGCACTGTGTCTGGTATATAGTTGGCATTTAATGCTTACTCATTGCTGTATGTTGATTATAATCTTTCAAACACACACAGTAGAATTCTTTAGTGAAGTTCCACTTACAAATGCCTCAAGGGTGGTTTGTTTTAGCTAGCTCTCTGTCCTAATGTTTTGTAAACCATAGTACTCCCTACTTTACCAAGTGATGTTACTCATAATTCTTCACCATAACATTTGGCAAATAAAATTATTCCAAAACAGAATTGCTACTGATCACTCTCTTTTCCTTTATCCATTTCCATTTTTTAGTGAATATACCTTGTATGAATAAGTCATATTAGAACTATACTCAGTACCCTCTCCTCTTGATCTTTTCTTTCAATTTAATGCTAGACTTTGCCCTTTGTTCTGTCAGTGGTTTGATTGTATACTGACAGCTAATTTAGAAATTATTTCCATACAAATAACCAAATACTTCTGGCTTAAGATGTAATCAATTTTTTGTAGTATATTATTGTTCAGTGCTTGCCATATCCATGATTTCCAATTCTTCTTTTAAAAGTATTTGTGATATACAAGCTTAAGATTTCCAAGTGACAGTATATAAACCTTTGTTATCTTTTCATGCTTAATCTTAAACCATATTTCCCAAAGTACTTTTCACTCTCTTCACCTGCGCCCATTTTAATATTGTCTATCAAGAATCAATGTATATGCTGACATAGTTTAGAGAAGCATGTCAAGTTCTTTGTAGCATTTCCCCACTTGGCTATCATCTGCAATCAATTAGAGCATATAAACTGCAATTATCTTAGGGGTATTTTTTGTTCTATATGGTGTAAGATAACCAAGGTTCCAATGAAATTACCTTTCTTGCTGCCTTTAGACATAAGATTATAGGATCATAGATCTAGAGCTGTAAAGCATTTTAGGGGTCATCTATTCCAACTCCTTCATTTCACAGGAAACACCAGCTGATGGAGCCTAAATGACTTGACCCAAGTCACACAGAGAGTGATGGAGTTGTAATTAGTCTGTAAGGCAGCACTTTCTGTTCCATAAAGATAGAACCAGCTCAATCAATTTTTATTTCCCCCCTAAAGAGAACTTATGAACCATCCTTTCATTTATTTTCAACTGCATTGTTTCTGGTCTCATTCATAGAATGAATGTAAATGTTATTAAGATTCAGTTCCTCCAGTAATATATCACTTTGTTGACCAATGGTAAGAATGTCATCCTTAGAACACCAAATTAGTGTACATAGAGGGTCTAAAAACTGATTCTCAGAACCTCCAATCACTTTTTTTCCACTCCACTAATCTTATTGCAGAAGTCTGGATGACCAAGGGCCATTTCCATTTTATCCTGTTCCCTGAGTTGGAATAACTGCAGCCAATGGGGTGGTCACTGGAACTTGCCAGAGCTTGGACTCTAATGGCATAGTACTCAAGAATCAAAAGTTTATGTCAATGATGAGGCACTGGAAAGCTATTTTCAAGAAAGAAAGTGAGAAGATTGCTCCAATACACGACAACCTAGCTTCAAGAGTAAATTTAAGATTAAAGAGAAAATCTAATTTTCTCATTTAAAAATGAAAGAGTAACTACCTAGACAAATATCTAATACTTGATATTGACAATGGTTCCAAGACCATCACTCAGTTCTCCACCATACTTAGATACCCACGCATTTCATGTAGCCTCAGAGTAACAGCATTTTCAGTGCTCTTCTAAAATTCACTATACCTTCTCCATTATTTACAAAAGAGTTAAGTGGATCCATTATGCTGTTTTTCAAATTAAATAAAATATTAGCTGGACTACAAAGATACACTCTATATAATATATTATTTTTTAATGAGAGTGCTCCATGGAGCAAGATAAGAGTGTCTTTTTGATTGAAACTTAATATAGTAACAATAAAAGGCCATTTTTTCAAAATATAGGCAAAAATTTTAGCATATCAATCGCAAGGATCATCAAAATATTCTAAAACTGTATCCTTTTGTTAATCTATGGTAAAAATAAAGTTAATATGTGTTTTAAAAGTTTAAAGAATGTAAAATATGTTACTTAGAAACTGCATTTTTTCTTTGGAGAATTAAGAAAATATTGCCATTAAAATATGTAGATGACATACCCAATCAGTGGAATTACTATTTTTCTTTTTCCTACTAAAATATGTATTTTGTCAAAACTGTCTTCTTCTTTAACAGGCTGATAAGTCACAGTGGCTGTCACATGAAGTCCCGTAGCAATTGCTATTTCGTTAGTGTTCATGTCCAACTTGAACTGTAGTTAAAAAAAAAAGATCATTCAAATTATAACTATAACAAATCATAACTAAATTCCTTACTAAAAGAATTTACAAAGAAATTCTATCACTGTAATTAAATTGAATTTCTGTGTATATATTTGCCTAAAAAGTTTTATTAAATGGGTACCAATCCCCTTCATCCTGTCCCAAAGACAGGTTGATTCCGCCCCTCTCTTTTCAATCCTAGGCATTGGACATGAGCAAAATATAATTAAATTTGACAAACTCAATCAGTAACTGAGTATTTTAAGTGCCCACGGAGTGCAGACAGACCACTGAATACTTAGAGAACTGACAAGGATTCCACCAGAAAGTATTTCACCAATAAAAGAGAAGAAAAATATACTCAAAATGTTGCTCAATCTTAAAGGAAAATTTGGTATTCCATATTTTTAAATGGTTTCTATTGTTTAAATTTGTTTCTATGATGGCAATAGGTAGCAGTGTGGAAAACAGTGGGCCAAGGAGTATATCTGCCACCCTAACCTAATCTTTCTAGGAGCAGGAGTAGACAAATTCTCTCAGTCCACCATGTCTCTGCCCTCCATTCCCACACAACCTTGCTTATTTTTCACATTGAGCATGGAATAGTACTTCGTCATAGGCACCTGCATCTTGTCTGTGATTCACTTTAGTGGAGAGGCAGAAAAGGAAAGATGAAGATTTAGTTTGAAGCTCTGAATTTTTGAAAGTCTATACAAATATAAGAATTACTAATAAAAAAAAATCCCTTCAAGACCCAAGAGTGACCTCTAACCTTCAGACTGGAAAGGAAACTTCCCAGCTGGAGAAATTCTGATTAAATTAAAGAGCCACTGGCTTTCCTATTAACCTCCCCTATACTCCACCAATGGACAACCATGAATTGCACAACTCTCCGGCTAACCCATAGAATTTATGTGGAAAAAGAACAATCAATATAAAAAACAGACTTTACCATAAGCAGGTACCAGATAACAAACAGTAATGGGGGGTGTGACTGAGGAAGTAGGGTACAAAGATTTAGAAAAAGGAAACTTTTCCAGAGCTTTATCCAGACTCATGGTGAACCAGTTCAACTCAACCCTGTCTTCTTCTCGAGTTCCTCCTTAGCCCCTTCAACGTAGAGTCAATTTTTCTTTTCCAGATCTCAACTTTGGGTCACTCCCACCACCTACCAACAAAAATTACACAACCATTCTGAGTTCACTACAAAATAATATCACATAACCTCAACTGGACCCTCCCTGCTGCTAGGCAATCCTTCTACACCTCTGTAATCAACTCAATGTCCCACCCACCACAAGGGCTCTTTCAATTATTTTCATTCTCCTCAAATCTCCCATGGCCACACCTCACTGCTCCACTATATCAGCTGAGAATCTTGTTTCATATTTTACTGAAAAACAAAGAAGGAGGCCATTTATCCCTTTTGTCCTTCCTCCTCAACTCATATCATTCAGATGCCTCCTGCTCCTATATCCTCCTTGACCTATGTCTCACACAAAGAACTGCCCGTTCTCCTTGACAAGGCAAACCCCTCTACCTGCACAAGTGATCCCACTTCATCATGTCTCCTCCAGCAGATTACCACCCTCCTCAGCCCCACTCTCTCAACTTCAATTTCTCCCCATTAACTGGCTACTTCTCTAGTGCTTACAAATATGTTAATGTTTTTCTCATCCTAAGAAAGTCTTCACTTGCTCTCTCCATCCTCACTCTCATTCCATCTTCTCCTCTGCTTTTTGTGATTGAACTCCTTGTAAAATCCATCTAAGATAAGCACCTCCATTTCCTCTACTCTTCCTCTCTTCTTAACTCTATAATCAGGCTTCCAAACTTATCATTCAACTTAAACTGCTCTCTCCAAAGGTACCAGTGATCTCTTAATTTTGATAAATCCATTGGCCTTTTTCCAATTCTCACCCTTCCTGACCTCTCTGCAGTCTTTGATATTTTTGATCAGTCTCTTTTCCTTGATACTCTTTTGTCTCTAGATTTTTTAAGATATTGCTCTCTCCTGGTCTTCCTCCTATTTGTCTATTCTCTCCTCCTCAATCTCCTTTGATGGCTCTTCTCCGGGATATGCCAACTAACTATGGATGTTCCACAGATCTCTGTCTCAGACCTACTTCTCTCTATATACTATCTCAGTCAATGATCTCATTAGCTCCTATGGATTCAATTACCATCTCTATGGTGATGATTTTCAAATCTACTTATCCAGTCCTAACCATTCTGCTTATGCCATTCTCCCATACCTTACTGCCTATCAGACATCTCAAACTAAATATAAACATAAACTCAACAGCTCTAAAATTAAACTTAGTATCTTTTGTTCCATATGCTCCCCCTTTCCAAAATCACCCATTGCTGTCAAGGGTATCACCATCATCCCAGTTCCCCAGGCTCACAATTCAGGCATCATCCTTTACTCCTCACTCTCTGTCATTCTCCGTATCTAATCTGTTGTCAAGTCCTATTGGTTCTACCTTCATAATATCTCTACTGTTCATTATTTTTGGTGTATAAGACATAAATTCTGCTCTCATAATTCTCATTTCTCTTTTAAAACCACTCAGAAATGGCTTGTTGTGATTCCCAGTTCTCCTCAAATTCCCTGGGATCCTCTGTCTTATCAAGCATTGGATCATTTTCCTTCTATTTATTCATAGATATCTGAACTAATTTATTAGATATGGAAGTCACATTCCCTTCTGTTGATACTGCTTTCCAGGTGGATGTATTGGTTTATGTTTAAGATCTTTGACATTTTTTCTTCCTAAAATCATTGATACTTTCAGTCTTTCCTCCTTCTCTTATTTTCCTTATAACTTCCTTCCTGACTCCTTCCCCTCTGACTGTGGTTTCCAAGATGCTCTATCTCAAAGAATGCCAGTATCCTCCTAAATTGGGAAATCCATGGTTTACTTGCCTAGGTCTCTGCCCCAAATGATTGTTGAGGGGTTAGAGGGTCCTATGCTCTTCCCTCAGACTTGGTCAAGTCCTATATAGCACCTTACACACACAGTGTTCTGTCCTGGTGACCTATATGACTCCATCTGTTCCTTAGCGCTCTGACTGAGCAGCAGCAGTTCAGAGCCTTCTGGCACCAGAAGTTCAGACCTTTGAAGTATTAGGACTTCCAAGTTGTGATTTTAAAGTACTGGGGCTTGAACATGGTTCCATCATGGCCAAGTTGACTATCAAGGTCCAAGGAAACTTCCACAGTCTAAAGCTGGGATCTTTACCTCACTGAGAAGAGAAAGGAAGGGCAGGTTAAGGGATGGGTTTTGATGTATGCCTGTGTTCTATCCTTGGATCAGCTAGTGAAAACTCACTGCCAGTAGTGTGAGATGAAATGGAGAAATGCTAAATGACCTTAGGGTCAGTGAATATCCATGGCTATCTCTGGAATCTCTCTCAGCCCTCTCCAAAAAAGTTTGATTCCTGCTTAAAGGACAGCAAGATATTTGGACCATAAAACAGACCTATTTTGCCTTCCTCAGATAGAGGATAGTGGACAATAATTACACCTGCCCCCCTAAATATTTCTACTTTAGGGGAAATATTTTTTGTTAAAGGAACTTTTCTGGGACACCATTCCTTGAAGGAGGAATGCCCTAGGAACTTTGACTTTCCTCTCATCAAATGTTTATTATGCAAAGACCATTACAACTATTTAATAGCAAAAAAAAATTCATTTGTCCAAGTAATTAAATGAAATTGGGGTGCTAGTTACTGGTTCCCTAAAATGGATAGAACACAACTAGGGAGGGGAAGAAGTGTCTGGCTTGAGTCAATAGCAGAAGAAAAGAGACTTAAACTCCTCAAGACACCTGAGAACCCTCAGAGGGGAAGATTTAACAAGTCTGGCCCTAGGAGTGGGGCCAAGCACACATTACACCTTGAGCAATACATTTCACAGAATTAAAGAATTTGGAATTTGAAAAAAGCTCAGCTTTCATTTAATCCAATTCAAAGGCAGAAAGAATCCCTAAAATAACATAGAAAAAAAGCACTTATCCAATTTCTGCTTCAAGACCTCAAAAAAGGGGAAATCTACCCTCCCTTGAGGCGGGCCATTCCATTTTTGGATAGTTCTAATTGCTAGAAGGTTTTCCCTGACATTGAGCCTAAATTTTCTTCTTTTCAACTTACATGCACTGGTTCTCGTTTTGCCCTTTCAAACTAAATAGAACAAGTCATCCCTTCTCCATTTAACTACCCTTCAAATACTTGGACCCAGCTATCATGTTTTCTCTGAGTCTTTTTCTTATCCAGGCTAAATACTCTGTTCCTTCAAGCTATCACTAAATGACACAGATTCAAGGACCATCACTACCCTGGTAGCCTTCCTCTGGATACTCTGAGCTGTATCAATTTTCTTTTCCAACTGAGACTCTCAAAATTAAACATAATACTTCACACTTGGTCTGAGGAGGGAAGAGTACACAATAATTATCACTGCCTTATTCCTGGAAGCTACGCTTGTCTTAATGAGGCCCAAAATTACACTAGGTTTTTTAGGGTGACACATCACAGTACAAAATCATATTGAACATAGAGTCCCCCTCATCTCCCAGGTCTATCTAATCAGGTCTAGCCAATCAATAAACATTTATTAAGTGCCCACTATGTTCTAGGCACTGTGCTAAGCACCTACTCCATACTGTAGCTATAAAATGGATTTTCTTAGCCTAAGTGTAAAATGTTTCATTTATCCCTACTGAATTTCATCTAATGAGATTCAGCCCGATGCTCCTACAAAAGTTCCCAAAGTGGGTGATATTGCCCCCTGTGGGGCATTGGAATGATAGGGGGTAGTAGCCTTGGGTGCAATTGGGGGGTGCTGAATAAAAATAAAGGGGCAATGGAAGCATAAGGAAAGAACAGAAGATTTTGAAAAGTCATTCGTACATTTCATCTGTTGTGTAACAAGGTTAAAGACAAAGTGATTATATTATTTTTCGAATAAACACACAAAAGAAAGTTATAACTGATCACAGTGGTCAAGTCCACCAATAGGTCTTAACAAGCAAGTGTTGTGGAACACTAATGCATTGTTGGTGGAGCTGTAAACTGATCCAGCCATTCTGGAGAACAATTTAGAACTATGCCCAAAGGGTTACAAAAATATGCCTACCCTTTGATCCAACAATACCACTTCTAGGTCTGTATCCCAAAGAGATTATAAAAACAGGAAATGGACCCACATGTACAAAATATGTATAGCAGCTCTTTTTGTGGTGGCCAAGAATTAGAAATTGAGGGGATGTCCATCAATTGGGGAATGACTGAACAAATTGCGATATATGAATATAATGGAATACTGTTACTCTGTAAGAAATGACAAGCAGGCAGACTTCAGAAAAACCTGGAAAGACTTACATGAACTGATGCTGAAGAAAGTGAACCAGAAGAACATTTTACACAGTTACAGCAACATTGTGCAATGACTAATTTTGATAGACATCTCTGAGAAGCAATGAAAGAATCCAAGACAATTCCCAATAACTCACAATGGAAAATGGTATCCACATCCAGAAAAAGAACTATGGAGTCTATGTCCCAATCAAAGCATATTATTTGCTCTGTCTCTCTTTTTTTTTGTTTCTTCTTTCTCATGGTTTCTTCCACTGGTTCTAATTCTTCTAAACATGACAAATGTGAACATATGTTTAATATGAAGGTATATATAAAACTTGTATCAGTATACATGCCATCTTGGGGTCGGGGAAGGAAAGGGATGAGGAGAAAATTTGGAAATCAAAATCTTATGGAAGTGAATGGTGAAAACAAAAAGTTAATTAATTAATTTAAATTTTAAAAATACAAACAAGCAAGTGTTGGCAGGTTAGAGTGCTGTGCATTGTCAGGAAGTCCAGTATGCATCGGCACAAATATGTGCGTGTGATGATTTCTTTATAATACGATACTATAGGGTTACATAGCACAATATCGTATCATCAAAATTTCAATGCAGGACAAAACTACAAATATGCAATAAATTTTTAAATTTAAGATGCATTTTTTTAAATATATTTTATATTTTTTGAAATTATGCAAATTTCAAAAAAAAATGAAAAGGTTAAAGAAAGATTTCTGAGGCAGGGCATTGAGTAATTTTTTTTAAAAGGGGGCAACAAGCCAAATAAGTTGGGACCTATGCTCTAATATGTCAAGATCTTTTTGGATCCTCACTGGCATTCAGTGGGTTAACGATTCTTCCCTGTTTTTGCATCATTTGTCAATTCAATGTGCATACCATCTATATCTTCATTTGAATCATTCATAAAAAACGTTAAACAGCATTAGGGCAAGTGCTCATTCCTAGGGTACTCCAATAGAGACATGAGAAGTTGGCAATGAGCCATTAACAACAAACTCTTCTTTGAATCTGGCCATTCAATTGGCTCCAACTCTATCTAATCATGTTATCAACTAGTCTACATCTACTTTTTTCCACAAAAAACATTTTGTAATATACTTTACAAATGTTTTGCCAGATTCTATATCTACATCTATAGTACCAATTTAATGACCAAAAAAGAAAAAACAAAAGGAAACAAGATTAGCCTGGAATGATCTGTCCACATTGAGGTCATGCTGCCTCTTTGTAATCACATCTTTCTTTATTAGAGAAGATCTCTCTAATGATTCATTCCAAAACTGCCCTGGAAATTAAAATCAAGATTTCATTTGCAGGCCTGTGGTTTAGAGAATACCTCTCTTTCCCAGGACATTTGATTATCCATCTTCCTGTGATACCTCTTCCATTTTCCATGATCTTTTAAATATTATCTACATTGACTTATCAATGACATCTCCCTGTTCTTTCAGTTCCAAAGGAGGTACCTCATCTGTGATAGACGGCTTGAATTTCTCAAAGATAGCTAAGGTTCTGTCTTATGTTCTCCTTACTTACCTTTGGTATCATCGACTCCATGTTAGTCATTTTCAATCATTTCCATTGTAAATGTCATTTTCCTTGGTAGAAAAAAATGGAAATGAACTAAGAATGGACCAGCTGTCTTTACTCTGTTATCAGGAATCATTGTTATATTTGCCAAAGCAGCAGCTTCATCCTTTATTGTAAACTCCTATTTTCCACAAGATGGCTTTGGAAAAGTTCCTTTATGCCTAACATAACTAGCTTCCCTTGCCAACCTCAGCTCACAAATATGGAAAAGGGCACTGAAGAGGAATTTCTATAAGCAAAGGAAAGTCTCTAGCAGCAACCCTGTGCAAGTTTCTGGGGAAAGTAATTTCAAACAGCCTTGTTTCCTCTCCCCCAAGGCCAGGTTACCATGAAAGAGAAGTATATATGTGAACATAGAATTGGGAGGAAGATGCTTTGGAAGGAATTTGACAGGAAGTCAAAAGTTCTGGAGCCATCAAAATGATGGAAAATCAAAGTGTTAATGCAAACGAGCCATTGGGGCGGCCACAACTGAAGCCACCTGTGTTCATTTCACTTAGCCAGAATGTGTAAGTAGGAAGCAAGATGCAAGTCCGATGGTGCTGAACTCTGCTCTCCCACCCCCCAGGACTCACACAAATGGCGAAATTTTGCTTCGTTGTTTTCATCTTTACCTTCTCTCATATAAGTTTTTCTGCCTGTTGAGGTTATATTTATTATTTGTTTAGTTTTTAATTTGCAGGCCAGAAAAAAAAAAGTTTGGTCCTAACAGCTCTGTCTTACAGTACTTCATTATCTATGAATGGGAAGTTGGAATGGGAGGGGAGAAGAAGGGGTCATAAGTAGCTAGCAAAATATGAAAGAGCAATGAAGAGAGAAAGTAAATTTTCTTTCTAGTTTACCAGGATTTGTTACTGGCTAAAGCTTCCTTAACTAAATGAGTTTATGGGTCAGTATATTTTATAAACTTCCCAAAACAAAACAAAAGCTGAATAGGAGATTTTCCCCTGACAAAAATCTGATTCATGAATAAGCAGATTTAAAAGACAGAAAAGACCTTGGTGATGGGATTTCCTCAGAGGGAGCCTCCTCAGGCAAGTTCCCCCCCACCTTAATTCTTCTCTGAAGACTTGGTCTTTTCCTTAATGAGAGGGTATGGAGATGTTGATTGAGTGAAGTCAGTCCTCTCAAGGGCTGTCTAAAGAAAAGAACTGGAAAAGAATGAAAGTGATTCCCATCAAAGACAGGATTAGCTAGTTTGCTAATTTTCCTGTTTAACTTAACACACACACACATACACACACAAACACACAGCTACAAATTAATGAATCAAAAAGAATTTTATTAAGTGCTCATTTTGTTCCAAACATTGTGCCAAACCTAGCAAAAAAAAACATAAAAATGAAAAGGAGATGAAGACCTAGTCCTTGATCTGAAGGGTGGACAGAAGGGTGAGGGTGCATGTGTGATAGCAGGCAGATAGAAAGACAGCCTAGATGGACAGCTGGATGATATGTGAAGGAGAATATGGTATGTATAGGCAGCCTATAGATATAGTGGCCAAAAAGATATAGGGATATAGTGTACTTCACACCTGGCAGGTGTCTCACATGCATTTGAATAACCACATGTTGCTGATCAGTCATACTCTAGTATAAAGACAAGAGGGAGCATGCCTACCTGAACCAGTACTGTAGCCTTACTGAATATTCTTTGTATTCTAGGGCTAAGTGTATGTAAGGTGGATTTTGTTATTCTTTTTTAGATAATAGTTCCCAGACTCACAGATACTAGTTTCCAGAATCCATGGCCATAATAATCTACTAGTTCCCAGATTCATGGCTTGTAAAATCTTCACCATGCTTGCACAGTGTGATATAAGGATAAATAACATAAACATTTAAGTTAAATTATAAACAGTTCAGTGTGCATGCACTATGCTAAGTCACCATGACATTGCTAAAGTTGATGTAAACTTGTGAGGTTATTACTGGCAGATTGCCTTCTTTATCTGTTACCCTATAAATCAAGTGGTCAGTAAGGGGATAATAGGAATACACAAGGGAAATGTGCATGTGTGCATGCCTTGATCACTGCCCCTCAAGGCTTAGGTGGAGAACGCATAAGCAAGAATGCTTTGTGCCTCTCGATCAGCCACCATCGAGACCTAGGCAATCCTGTAGAAGTTGGAACTCCCAATCTTGCCCTTCCTTACAAGAGGAGTAATTAGGAGATGGTGTAGGAGTTGTGCTCTTTTATCAGCAAACCCTTTGAGAAGACTAGAATAAAGTAGTTAATTAACCCCTTATCATGTCTCCAATGCTGTCCTTTTGGCTGCCCAGATCAAGAGTGAACCTGCTAGAAAAGTTCCCACTCCCACTCCAGTCTCTTCTGTGTTGTCTCCCACCCTACAACTGGCATAGTTGGTGTTATCTGTGTAAAACTAAGTAAACCTTCCTTTGTTACCTGCTCAATGGTCTGTGTCTCATTCCAGTCTCAAGTTTGAACTATGAAACTAGCCAAAGTTAGTCTTGATCAATAACATTCTGACATAAGAAGGCAAAATTTGATCAAAATAGTAACATAACTCACACTGTAGCAGAATTAAGGAAGGGTAATACATATGCAGAGGACAGAGTGATTGGTCAGGTACCCAGACATGGCACCATGACACCTTATGGTTAAAGTCCTTCTGGTGGTATATGGAGAGCCCAGTGAATGGAATATACAAAGGGGACTAACTAACAAGAAGGAATTATCTCAGTGTATATTAGAAGAGGTTGACAAGGACCTCCCCAGGAGTAAATAGCTATTCCCTCCTTGAATTTCTGATAGAGAAGTTGCTGACATGCATCCTGGCTATAGAGATTATAGATTTCAGAGTACAAAGAAAGGATAGATAGAGTACCAAAGATTCAAATTAACTCAGCAGGAGAACTCAGCCCAGGAGGAAGGGAAGAATCTCAAGAATAAAATCATGAATATATGAAAGGAAAAAATTCCAGTGAGCATGAAAAATAAGAGTTGTTTGAAAAGCATAATGTATATTCACAGGGACCTCAGCAGCCAACTTTGATTTTAAAGATAGATAACTAGATAGATATAGATATGTATACATATACATATATACATGTGTGTCTGTATATATATATACAGACATACACATATATATAAATACATATAATTAGTCATTTTATATATATATATATATATATATATATATATATATAAAATGTGTGTGTACATATATACATATAGGAAGATATATCCTTGTAAGGGCAAGTAAAAGAGGATATATGTAATAGTGGCATCAGCCTGTAAAAACAGTATCAGGTATGCTAAAACATACTGTAACAGCAAGCAAAGTTAAATTTTTTTTTTCTTTTTGGAGTTCAGTTTCCCAGGCTCAGGCTAAATTATGAACATCTGAAGGCTCAATCTCCTTTAAACCCTTACAGTTCACAGCTCAACTGAGTCATGTAGATTTCATGCCTACTGACTCTGAGCCAATCAGGAGCTGAAACTTTGTTACAAATAGTCTGAGGTGAGGTTTTGCTTTGGAGCTACTCTTTGGAAGAAGGCTCATGTGCCAGATGAGACTCTGAGAAGCCATTAAGGAGACCCACGGCTTTGAAAACCTAGAAGTTGGTAGTTCTTTCTGATAACTATGTATGTATGTAATGGTTGGACAGTTAGATCTCTGTTGATCTCTGATGTATGTATTGCTTATGGTCAGACAGTTAGAAGCCCTGTCTGTTGGTCTTTATTTCTCTGATTGTATTTTCCCTGTTGGTGAATGTAATTAAAGTAGATTCTTGACCCCTCAGTTACTTTCCTTTTAGAAAGGCAGATCTAAGGACCTGTGCTAGCAGGCCATCCTAGATATGTCAGGGTGTTTGCTGCTATACACACCCAGCTACCCTATTGTCCAACTGCTCCATCTTACATCTATCTGCTGCTGCTACCCTTCATTTCCCTAATTGGACCAACACCTTCCATTACAGACCTACACTGATAAAACCTAGACCTATAAATTTCATGTCCTAAGTCTCTGGGAACTAGATATTAGGCTTGATATAGGTGAGTCTGATAACTTAGACTCAAAAACTGGACATAATGAAGCACTCACATGTAATTAACAATTATTAAAAGGAGGGTTATTTAGTCATAGAATAGCTAAGTGGGAGAGTAACGACCATGCCCTCTCCTGGAGGGATCTTTGAGTGTGACACCTGAGACAAGAGACCGATAAGGAAGTAATTGATCAACAGCCTATGAGAGTGTCAGTAAAACTAGACCATGACATCCAACACTGGGGTAATAAAGACTGATTAACCCCACATCAGCCTAAGACATCCCGAAAGCCCCCAAAGAACTTAGATACAAGGGGCTCCCAGAGAATAAAACCAAGCTACTATCCTATTACAGGACCCCCAAAGGGTCTATCAAAACACCCCAGTTTCTGTGTGGAGTTTTGCAGGTCAGACTACCGAAAGAAGTAGCATCACAAGCTTGTGGAAACAGATACCCAAACATGAGTAGGACCAAATAGAAACCTTTAGTTAATTAAGCTATCCAATGTAGTCAACACCAAACAAATTGGGGTCTTAGGATATATGAAATATATTTCCTACGCAGTAACTCCAGAAACTTCCCATTTCCTATGGGATAACATATAAATGCCTCTGTTTAGCTTTTAAACCCCTGTACAATAGTCCCAACCTAATTTTTCTAGGATCATTAAACATTACTATTCCACACTCTTAGATTCAGTAAAATTGGTCTCTGTTCCTCATATATACTTCATTTCCTTTCTCTGTGCCTTGGGGTATCCCTAGGCGACTGGATTAACAGCTGCTGAAGTTCGGTTTTGATTCTCTCTCTTAAAGAAGTCAGCACCATTGGCAAACTGGAAAAACAGCATTCCTCAGAAGTCAGGTCTTCATGGACTTCATTCCACTTCACATGCTATAATCTTGTGACACTGGCGTTCTTCCTCCTCATCCTCAAAGACACTTTGTCTTCCAACTCTGTGCATTCTCATTGGCTGACTGTCCTTAGCCTAGAATGTTGTCTTTGCTTATCTCTACATCTTGACTTCCTTGAAGTTTCAGCTAAAACCCCACTCTCTGAAAGAAGCTTTTCCCAGGCCCCTCAATGGTAATGCTTTCCCTATGAGATTATCTCCAGTTTACCCTGTATATATCTTCTACTTACATACTTGTTTGCTTGATATCTCCTCTATCAGAATGTGAGTCTCTTGAGGGCAAGGACTTTTTTCTTTCCTTCATTTCCCCAGTCATTAATTAGCATAAGTGACTGGCACATAATAACATTTAATAAATGCTTATTGACTTAACTTGACTTGGTCCCCATTAGACTTGAGCTCCTCAGGGCAGGAACTATCTTTTTGTCTCTTTTTATTCTTTATCCCCAGCACTTAACACAGTGTCTGGCACATAGTAAGCACTTAATAAGTACTTACTGATGAACTACCTCTAGACAAGAAGGATAGGACCAAGAAGAAGGTGTCAATTGTTAAATGGAAATGGTACATTCAAGATTTCACTCCCTCACATATTAGTATCCTTCATAAATAAAGGTCATACTCAAGCATAAGAAAATCAGTCAAATGGTCATTGTGTGTGAGAGATGGATTAGTCATATTTTCTTCTATACCTATTTCGGAGTGGTGGCCATGGGTCTAGCCAAATGGTGTGCAGCATTGGGAGAACAGTATTAGATAATCAAAGACTCTCCACTTTGGGGAATAGGATCAATGCAGAGATTTTGCCAATATGTTCCATTGAAAACAGTTGTCTGAGGCACGTGAGACTCTCTGATGAAATAAACAACTAAGATGTTTCTGTTACAAGAACAGCAGAGATTGGAAAGTAAGTCTTTTGCCAATCTGGACATGGGAGTTCTGATGTTATATTTTTACTAAATAGGAGACTATATTATCCACCTCACTAAAGATTGAGGTGGCTATTTCTGCCCAATCAAGCTCCTCATGCCAGTCAGAGTGTCCATGGTCTCATAGCTTCTCCCAGCTGACAAACTGACCCTCTTCCTCCATCTGAGAGGCAAGTGATTTGCCCCAACAAACAATATTATCATCATCATTCACCACAAATACCAGCAGCTGGTGTCCAATCTCTAAGAAGTTATATTTACAATGAATTATTGCTACCTAGGAAAAAGGTAGACCTCTCTGGGCCAAAAGTTTCTCAAGTCCAGCCTCCAAGAAGTCATACTCAGGAAAGATGAGTTAATTTCCTTATGCCATCCAAGGCACAAAGTGATCCAGGCCTCAAGAATCTTGCATCCTCAGATAGCTACATACATCTTTGGTAAATGGTTCGAGTATCCTTTGTTCTGGGGTGGCTGGGACAATTTCTTCCTTGACAGGACTTGGAAGACCAATAGGCAGTATTCTCTGTAATGACATGGAAGAGATAAACTTATTTATCTCTACATAAATGGGGTAAAGATATTTAATTGGACTTGGAAGTAATCCTCAGTTCCAAACTAAGAAGAGGGAAAGTCCACGCCACTTTATAAAAGGAAGGGGCAGCCCCTCACTAGAGGTTTTTATAAGTGCAGAGATTCAGTGCCTATCTTTCAACTGTGTGCATTTTCATTGGCTGTCTATCCCCTTGATGGGTCTCCCAAAGAAGAGATGTATTGGCTTGTGTGCGAAAGAACACTGAGGGGATGGTGGTATTGTGCAAACCTCGATAAACCATAATGATCTTTTAGCTACCTTACTACAAATAATCCTGAACCATGATGAAAATCAGAGACTATTCTCAAAGTGTCAATATTGATGCTGTTCCTCATGTCCCTAGTGGCATCACTGCTTTACATCAGGAGACCCACTGTGAAATGGAATAATTTGGTATCATATATCACAGATCATTAAGATCTGAAACTTGGTCCTTTTGAAAAGAAATATAACTTGGGATTTTGGTCTTCCTTCTCTTTTATAAATTTTACAGGGGGCTATAACATTACATCGTTTGTTGTTGGGAAGAGGGAGTTATTTCTATTCTAGTTTTTTACTTTTCCTCTTCCAGGGCTGTCTATGTCAGACTTCTCATATCTTTGAGATTAAGGTTGTTCCCATTATGGCCCTACAGCCATTTCAGTGGTAGAACATCACTAGAGTAGAAATGTCAAATTCAAGGTGAATGCTTTGGCTGAACCAAATTAAAACAAATTGAGAAATGTTTCACATAATAAATTAAAACACAATAAAATGTAGATAATGTTAATTTGTGATTTCTTAAGTCAATATGCAGCCTCTAGGTATCCAGAAGCTTTGACACCACTGCTCTAGAAGACTTTTAGGACTTTCAGATCTCCTAGGAGCAATATCTACCAATGTTCCTTCTACGAATGCTAGGCTATTCCTCCCCTCCACACACAACCCCCAAAAGGCAAGGAAATTTTTCCTTAGATGTGATTGGTCCAAGGAAGGAAAGTATAAACCATTGATGGAATTGCCCAGTCATATAAGGTAACAGAAAAGGCCACTAGCACATAAGGAGTGAGTAGTTTACAAAACTTAGTGAATATCTGTTATTCCAGTCACCACACTGTGGACCAGAAACACTTCCTTTTGAAGACATAAAAGAGTGGGGGCTACATCCATTTTAACTACCTTCACAAATATTCGAACAAGATGTACTGGCCACATAGAGATTAAGGTATGACTAAGCATCCTTTTGATGTCAAGAGAAGCAAAGGAGGAGTCTAGTACATTGGACGCCTATGACACATCTTTGGGAAGACATGGATAAGTAGCATAACATAGACATGGATGGGTGATCTTTGAAGTTCATCATTTACTACATGCTTCAGCCTGCTCACACCCATCATGCACCTCTCCATTGCCCTCTGTGTAATAGTCATTTTCATTTCTTCAGAGATTGCTATATTCCATGTCTCACTGCCAAAGAGCAGTACCACTAAAATGTCGCTATTAAAATGAGATATATATATATGAGATATTATATATATATACATATATATATGATAATTGTTAATCCACTTGGTCTTTCTTATGTGAATAGTCAGGCAAAAAAAATTTTGAATGATTACCAATCTCTTCCATGTAATCAGTGTTTAGGGTTTAAATGCATTGCTCTCTACTATTCCAAGACTTGATGGAACCAACATGTCATCATCCACAAACAGGATTATCTGGAGGACCTCTCCATCCTCTTCACTTTGTGATCCATGCTAGATTCCCTCCATCACAATAATGAACAACTTTAACAAGTGTACATCTCCCTGTTTTATGATGACTTGTCGGGTGTTAGACACACACAATTATGCATGCCAGCCAAGTTGACCTACTTGCTGTTCCTCATATTTAACATGCCATCTCCCACCTCTGTGCCTTTGAACTCTTTCCTCTAAACATGGAAAACTACCCCTGCTTGCCTTTCTCAGAATCCCTAGCTTCCTTCAAAGATCAAGGAATTATCACCTCCAGTATGAGGTCTTTCCTGCTCTCCCATTGTTACAGATCTTCCCTTTTCTCTACTTTGTATCCACTCTAGATTTACTTTAAATATACTACTGATGGGATTCTAATAGGGCTGCTATAATGTTCCTCATTCCAGTGGGAACCCAATCACTCCCTCTATCTAGCTACTGCCCCCAGATTCATTTTCACATATTTGAACAGGTGTTTTCTTGTATTCAATCACAATTACATCATCTATCTAGTCCAAGACAAGACCACAATATCTACCTATCTAGCTTGACCAGATAGGACCACAATAGCTAGACAACTGGAGGACAGCATAGCCAGAATGTTTAACCACCTAACCACAGATGATACCCCTCCTCCTTTACTAATCCCTTAACAAACTCCTCCTACCTTTTTAATATTAATCATATTCTTATATTCTATGTAAATTTCTATTACATAATTGCATCTTTACCCTACAAAAATCCATCTTGCTTTCTCTGAGGTTGCTAATTCCTCTTGGAACTTAACCCACTTCATGACAGGAGTCAATCCCAATAAATGCCTATATTTGGATAGAGGTGGTCTGACTCTGAATTCTTTGAGGTGATTCCACCCCAACACATCATGAAACCTCAATAGTTTCTGATGTTTCAGAGCTGAAACCTCAACAGTTTTTGGCATCCCTGGGTTGAAACCTCAACACTACTATACTTTAGTTTTCCTCCAGCATAAGTTCCTTGAAGGTAGGGACATTTCCATTTTTTGTCTCTGTACACCTAGCACCTGGTATAATGCCCAGCATTTATTAGGTGCTCAATAAATGCTTGTTTAATTGAATCAAATTTATGTTCAGAGGGTCATTAAATAAAGTTATTTCTATTGTGTGTTTATATAACAGAATATTTATATTTGTATATTCATCTCTTAAAGAATCTTGAATGACTTTGAGGTGTGGATTAGAAATACTTTGTTGGAAAAAAACATTTACGAGGACATGCTTTTTTTATCTGAAAAATCCTTTGTAGACATTGAAGTACTACATAAATGTGCAACACTGTTACATGGTTTACCCAGTCACACAACTACAACGTGGCAGATTAGGTACATGTACTTGAAATCTAGCATTCTCTCTACTACACCATAGCTTCCTTTGAAGATTTGAAATTCAGCTCTAAGATTTTATGAATTTGTGACTCTAAAAAGTAATCATATCTGCTATTGTTTAGTCATACAGTTGTATCCAGCTCTTCATGACACCACTGACCACAGAACTGACACTTCTATCATCCACTATGTCCTGAAATCTGTCCAAGCTCATGTTCATTGCTCCCGTGACACTATTTATCTATCTTATCCTCTGCCATCCCTTTGCCTTCTATCTTTCCCAGCATCAGAGTCTTTTCTAATAAGTCCTGTCTTCTCTTTATTTGACCAGCATATTTAAGCTTGAGCTTCAATATTTACCCTTCCAATTAATAGTCAGCATTAGTTTCTTTAAGTATTGACTGATTTTCATTCCTTGCTGTCCAAGGGACTCTCAAAATTCTTCACCAGAGCTATAGTTTGAAGGTGTCAATTCTGTAGCGCTCAGTTTTTCTTATAATACAACTCCCAAAGCCATACATTACTACTGGAAAAAACATAGCTTTAACTGTTTGGACCTTTGTGAACAATATGGTGTGCTTTTTAGTATGCTATCCAGATTTGCCATAGTTTTCCTTCTAAGGAGTAACCATCTTTTAATTTCATGGTTGCAGTCATTGTCTTCAGGGATCTTTGACCCCAAGCACATAAGATTGACATTGTTTCCAATTCTTCTTCCTATTTGCCAAGAAATAATGGGACCAGTTGCTAACACCTTAGTTTTGGGGGTTTTTTATGTTAAGCTTTAAGAGAGCTTTTATATCTCATCTTTCTCCTCATCCAGAGGCTTCTTTATTCTTTTTCATTTTCTGCCATCAGAGTGGTAACATCTGCATATCTGAGATTGTTGATATTTCTCTTAGCAACCTTAATTTCAGCTTTTAATTCATCCAACCTGACATTTCAAATGACATACTCTGCATATAACTTAAATAAATAACAGTATACAGCCTTGTCATATTCCTTTACCAATCTTAAGTCAATCAGTTGTTCCATGTTCAGTTCTGACTGCTGCTTCTGGACCCACATACAGGTTCTTCAAAAGATAAGATGATTTAGTATCACATTTCTTTCAAGATACCACAATATTGTGGTCCACATATAATCATATGTTACTGTATAATAAGAGTAAAATGAATTATTTAGACAACAAATATTAAAGCAGTTCAGAGAAAGAAATCACTTTGGGCAGGATAATTAAGAAGATATAACTTCATAAAAGAGGTATAACTTTACCCAAGTCTTGAAGGATAGATAGAGATGAAAGAAGATAGCATTCCAGGTGAGGACAGAGATTGTACCAACAAAGGTGTGGAGGTAAGAACTAACAAAAGGTACTTGAGAGAGAAAGAGAAAGCCAGCCTGACTGATACTAATACTTCAGGCTGAGTAAAAGTGAAATTTAAGAGTAAACAGTGTTATGACCTTGTTTGTGCATGACCTTGAATTTCAGGCTAAGAATTTTGGACTTTTAAAAAATGCCAACTTAGGAGCATGTGAACAACATAATTAAAATGAAGTTTTAATAAGATACCTACCAAAGGTATGCAATAATTAAAAGGACACAAATGATATCTCTTCTTTCTGAGAAACTGTCTCAACTTAAGATAATCTGCTTAGAAATGAGGGAAAAAAACTTGTTTACAAGAGAAAACAAATATCTGCAAAAATATTTACTTATTTCCCCAAAATAAGAATAGGGACATCTCTTTTAGACAAAAATATAACATGTGCATGAGTTTATGTGTGTACATGTATATAACTTTCTGCAAAAGTAAAAGGTACATTTATTCATTCCTGTTGCCTTCCTCAAGACCTTTTATTCTGTCTTCCTCCCAATACTCTCTCTCATGCTATAACAGTTCTTTTTGATGTAGAATGCTAGCAAAGAATGTGCTTCATAGCCAAAACTTGTTCAATGTGAAATTGCTAAAATAGACATATAGAGTCATATACATATATAGATCTTTCAAAGACATCAGCTGAAGTTTGGTTGGTTTTTTTTTTAATATAGAAGTTATTAAAGTTTAAAACTGAATTGAGACTTTGGGGATTTCCTATATTATAAGTGGAATTAGATACTCTTTGTACTGAGTGACTTGTAACACCTTATTTTTGTTAAATGTTCTGATAAGTACTTTGTCTTCACTGCCTCCGGATTGCCAAGTCAGAGTTTGTCTTCTGACCCTTAAGCTCCACATTTTAGAAACAGGAAAAACTGATAAGACACAGCAGCCAAAGAAGAGACTTTTTTCTCTACTCAAGGGAGGAATCTGAAAGACCCTTGTGCTGACAGCATTCTGTAAGTTGGGCCTACATATTTGACTTCACAGAGACTGGGTCACAGCAGGGGTTGGCATAGGACCCAGGAACCCCAAAGGTTGGGAAAAGCACTGAAACAACCAGTAACCTTGTCTTAGCTTCACCACTTCTTTGTGATTTAATATCATTCACCAAATCTGAAGACAGCAAGCATATGCTGTCTTCAGTTATCTGGTAGGGCCTCTAGTTTACCACAAAATCACCCATTTGGGAAGTGTTTGCTATCCAATAGTGGGGAAAGTAGATGGATAAGCCTGATTACCTCTCCTGCCTCCAAAAAGTCATCTCACTTTCACATCATCAAACTAAATAGGTAATTTTTTTAAAGAGAAGGAAGAGAGCTGTTGGGCTTGAGAAGTTGGTGCCATAGGAGAAGCAATAAGAGCCAGCATTGATACAGTGCTGTATGTACTGTATATATATATTGCAAAGTACTTTACAAATATCTCATTTGATCCTTATAAGAACCCTGGGAAATAAATGCTTTTATGATCCACATTTTACAGTTAAGGAAATTGAGGTAGACAATGGTTAAGTGACTCTGTCCAGGATCACAGAGCCTCTAAGTGCCTGAGATGGGGTTTGACCTCAGATCCTCCCTACACTAGGTACAGCACTCTATCCACTGTACCACCTATCTGCCACTCATGCCCCTAAGGTAAGAATTGAGATAGATGGGTAGGATTTGGATGTAATGGGAAAAGAATTCTAGATGGGGTGGGGGGCGTAGAACAAGATGAGTAAAGACATGGAAGCTGGAATAAGTATGCCATGTTCCAGGAAGAGATTTGTCTAACTTGAGCAGAAGGCATGTATAAAAGGAAATAATGGTCAAACATGTAAGATGGGACCAGATCAGGCCTAAAAGTCAGGGAGAAGGTACACTTTGGCCTTGATATTTTATTAGTAAGGAAATAGTATATGTCTTTGAGTAAAGATGCAACATGCTAAGGTGGCCATAGGACTTAGAATTGAGAGGAGCCTGAACAAATGATCCCTTCATTTCAGAGATGAGGAAACTGAGGTTCTTTAGGGAAAGGATTAGGTGCTCCAAACTTCAATACTTAAATGGAGTATCCAATATGTCACCCATAGTTACTCCTTCCATCAGTGAAGACCATATCCCCTCTCATCTCAGATGAGTCTTGAAACATTATCCCAATCTTCCACAAAGAATTCACCAAATGTATTAAATGCTTCATCTTACTTGTTAGCTACTCAATCAAGACAATGATCCAAGACGATTCCATTATAAAAAAAAAATGCTATCCAGCTCCCAAAAGAGAACTGATGAACTCTGAGTACGTGTTGAAGCACACTCTTCTCACTTTCATTACGTTTTTCTCTTTTTATTGTGGATGGGATTTTTGAAACATGGCTAACATGGAAATAGGTTTCAGATAACTTTCTGAGTATAATTGAAATCATTGCTTGCCTTCTTCACGGAGGGGCAGAAACGAAGGGGAGAATTTGGAAATCAAATGTCCAATGAATATTATAAATAGATATATAAAAGGTTTCATGTTGATTTTTGACATTGTATGACTTCCAATAATTCAGATAATCCAAGGATTCTTAATCTAGGGTCAATGAACTGTTTTTGTTAAATAATATTTTGAATGAATGACTAAAACATTATTAATCATTTGGATGTACAAATTATTGTGCTAAACACTAAAGATATAAATTTTTAAAAATGATAGTCCTAGTCTCAAGGACTGATAGAGGAGATAACATATATGGAATTCAGTTGCAAGAAAAATGGAAAATGTCCATCATCCATCATCCTTAGGATACAGTGGCAAAGGAGACATTAACATTTCTTCTTTAATATCATTTCCACTAAGAAAATTATATCAGTTTCTGATGTTGAACTATTTGAGAGTACTAACAACTTTAGTGACAACAAATTTCCTTTCTATGCCTTTGATAGCTACGGCTATAGCACCTGCAGGAGCAGTTGCCAGGCTACATCCCCACAAGGTTTGCTTCCCTGGATCCTGTCTGAGTGAACTGGACTGGAAGCAAGGATGTTCGCAAGACTTTTCTTAGGTTCAGAGTCCTGGGCTGTATCACTCAGGGTATAAGGAGAGATAGCGATCAAGATGTACTGGTAACTTCACTTGTCTGACACATGCTTCCTCCTGTCGCTCCTTTAGGGTACCTTGCTGCTTCAGCTAGAAACCTGTGTGTGGCAGGCATTGATGGGCAGTTGGGAAAGATGGCTGGTCCCTCTCTCCACAGGAGTTGATTCTGTGGATGATGGCTATGAAGGATAGCCAGGAAACAGGAATGTGGTCTGAGGGATGCTGCCACTTCTAGGGCTTCTGTACCTATCTGCTTATTAATAGTAACTGGTCAGCAGTTTTTGGTGGAAATGTGAAATGCAGGCCTAGATTAGAAGCTGAACTGGTGGTTTTGGATGCATTGCTTTTCCCAAGGATTTGGGACTCAAAATCCAGGCTGGATATGGAGGTGTCAAGGGAGATATTTTTGAAAATGGGGGGGGCAAGTTTGTAGATAGCATTAAAGAAGCCAGTAGATAGGGAGAGATTACAGATGAGAAAGTGGGGGTAAAGGGGAATGGTATCACTTCTGCAGATAGAGGGATTTGCTTTGACAAAGAGAACGGACACTGTTTCATGTGAGATGAGACGAAGGAGGAAATTGCAGCAGAAGGCATTTAAGTAATATGAGTCAAAGAGAGGAGAAAAAGGAGCTGTCTGCAAATGGCCTCGATTTCTTCGGTGAAATAGGCGAGGTTCTCAATTAAGAGAGTGAGGGTGAGGGAGCCATGGGAGAATTGAGGAGGAGTGAAAAGCTTTGAAAGAACAGCTGTGGTGAGATAATGAGTTAATTAGGAAGGTGGAAAGGATTGCTTTTCCAGTCTCTTTGAAGATATATTTTACACTGAACCAAGTGCAATTCATTGTTCATAATGTGTTGCAGCTTTACACCTAACAAGTGTCTCTTCATTACTCTTTGAGTGATTCATAATTCTGATTGCAATGTTCTGCAGCTCCCAGCCATTTTGTTTCAGCACATTATATTAATGTTGAAAGGATGAGTCTTCGAAGATTTCAGGGAGAAGCTTATTATCTTTAAAAGTATTGTATAATTTCCTCTACTGCAATCCAGCCTTCTCTCCTCCTCCTATTCAATTATCAACCCAAGTACTTTTCCATCTGAAATAGGTATCCAAGAAAAAATGTACTAATAGACCAATCTACAGGTCATTCATCCAAACTTATCACAGTCAATAAGCATTTTTCAGCCACTGAGTTTTCCTTCTGCAGATAGTTAGGCCAAATTCTTTTGCGATTAGTAGTCTCATATAAGAAACTTTAAAAGTCTAAGTCTCCAAGGCTTGGTGCGAATCATCACAATGGCATTTATAAACAGGAGGGACTGCCTCTTTCACTTGGCCTCTATGATGTAAATCCTCCATAGGAGTAGCAAACACCTTTAGCAAGTGTATTGCTCTGGTTTATTTCAGTCTTGATGTTAACAACACTGGACAACAACAGCAAAGAGTTACTTTCTTTTTTCTTTCACCTCTCTAAAACAGACCAACCTTATAGTCTTTTTTTCTCCTCATTTCCAATATGGCTCCCAATTTTGTCTATCAGTCACCATTTTCAGAAAGTTAATAATTTCATATATTGTTAAGCAAAATAGTGCTTGTGCACGCAATTAAAATTTACCCAGTGTTCATTTTACATTTTATTTCACCTGTGGAACGTTGCTCCAGAGCAGCCAACACTTGTTAGATACCAGTATATCTACACTAGTATCATTTTTCCATTGTGGAAATGCTTTTGCTATTCTTTTTTTTATTTACCAAGTGCTAAAAAATATTTATAAGAATGACTTAAACATATATTAAGAGTATCCTTGGTGAAAATATGCAGAAGGAATAGACAGGCTTTTGCAAATGGTTTTCTTCATCCAACTACATCCTTAAAGTCAGGCAATTGACTGGAAGGTTAAGTGAATAGGACATCAATTACGCAGATTTATTCATGGAAACATCCTTAATACTCATCACTGAGAGCGCCTAGGTTTTCTAGGAACAAGTCCAAATGCGAATTCAAGAACTGGATCATGCGTAATATATTATATAACTTAACTTAAAGCTCTAAGGATCTTGGTAATTTTTTTGTTTTGTAGTTACCTAAAAATAGTTTTTGACCACTTTTGAAAATGATTTCCATGCAGTTCTTTCCACTTCATTTAATTTTCCTTCATAATGTTAGTCCTTTATCTCTTCCCTTATTTGAGGACATATCAATATACTCTCTTTGATTTTAACCTTGTTGGTTCTTAGAAATCTGTCTTTTCAGAAGAAATCTGTACCATTTCAATTCACAGCTTGGAGAATTTTTTATTTAATATGCAATACTAGCAAAAAAAATTTCAGGACTAATCAGTTGTTACCACATTTTTTCATTATTAAAATGAAATAAAATTAAATAAATAAATAAATGAAATGAAATGAAATAAATAAATAAATAAAATGAAATAAAATTAAAATAAAATTTTCATTATTAAAATAAGTTCTTTGCTTTGTAGCTGTTTTTTTTCCTACTACCCCATTTATAAATAAAATAGCAGAAAATAATATTCAAGTTATAATCCTAGAAAAACATCAGTCACTTTCAGAGCCCCACAGGTATTCTAAGAATACTTTTCATATTTAAAAATTCTCAAGAGAAATTTCACATTTTGAAAATATGTGGGCATGCTCTTGCAAAATAATGGATAAATTAAAATAAAAATGTTACTTATATCTCTTTGAGTCAGATGGGGAAAAGTTCATTCAGATGGGGGATCACCACCTTGCTGGTGTCCCATTAGGCTAAGCCTGACACTTGACAAGTGAATCATTAAGTTTACCTTCTTCATCTGAAGAGTTCTTCATCTGAATTCCAAGTTGATAGCTTCACTGCCAGTAGTGATAAAACACTTGATAAAAACACACTTTAGACCTGACGGTAGATTTGGATATTGCATAGTATATTTAGATTTGAAATGTCTCTCAAACAAAAATATTAATCCATTGACTGATCACTTTTGTTGTTTTCGAATAATAATTACAATAAAAATCTTGAAATAAGATCACCATATTCAACCAGCTAGTAGTCTAACACACATGACCCAACACCATTCATAGACTCAAACTTCAGCTTGATCACCTATTTTATGACCTAAGTACAATTCAAATGCTGTCTTAATTAAAGGAGTAAAAGTACTGTCTCTGAAATATGAAAGCTCACCACAGATACACAGCAAGGCAATTGGATGGTGCAGTAGACAGAGCATTCTATTTGAAGTCAGAAAAATATGAGTTCAAAACCAAACTCAGACACTTACTAGCTATGTGACCATAGGCAAATCGCTTAACCACTGTCTACCTCAGTTTTCTCTTAAGTAAAATGGAGACAATAACAGAACCTCTCTTCCAGGGTTGTTGTAAGGATGAGTTAATGTTTGAAGAGATTTTCCTAATTGCAGTTATGATCATGTCACTCCCCTCACTCAATAAACTCCAGTGGCTCCCCGCTGCTCTAAGATCTACTGTAAGCTCTCCTGTTTAGCTATTCAAAGCCTTCACAATCTTGTCCCAACCTACCTTTCAAATTCATTATATTTATGTTCAAACTGACTTTCATGCTACTTACCACATACAGCAGTAACATTTGCACTGGCCATCTTATGCAACCTTACTTCTGCTTCTTGGAATCCTTTGCATCATTCAAAATTCCACTCGGGTCTCACCCTTTACTTTAGGCCTATGTCTCTTCCCTTCCCTACCCTCCTCTAACCTAAGCTGGTAGTGCCTGCTCTGGAAAAAATTTTACTTTGTATTCTTTTGTACATCCTTATTTGTACATACAATGGTTCCTCCAATAAGATATAAGATATTTGAGGACAAGGACTTTCTGTCTTTTGTCTTTTTATCTCCAGTGCCTACCACAGGGCCCAGAATATAATAGGCATTTAATAAGTACTTGTTGGATAACATTGTCAACAATCATATGCTCTAGAGACTTCAACAAGGAGGAGAATTGAGAAGAGGTCATTGGATATGACAATTAAAAGATCATGAATTTAGTCATTGTAATGTTAATTAGATCTTCCCTGCCCATTAACTGGCCTCAAGTAGCTTTTGTTAATTTACTAAGGAAGCACTGGTTCTCAAGGGTTATGATGCCCTCTGGCTCTGAAACATATATAAATATAAGGTGAGGTTTTACTTTCAGGCTTACTCATTGGAAGTGTTTATTTTGCCAGATGAGATTCTGGGTAGCAGCTAAAGAGTCCTCCCTAACCCCCACTTGTCTTTGAAAACCCAGATGCTGGGGCAGAGCCAAGATGGCAGAGTGAGAGCAACTCCTCATCTAAGCTCTTAGACAAACTCCTTCAGATACCTCTAACATGAAAATCTGACCAAATTTTGGAGGGGCAGAATCGAACAGCAGACAGACTGCGGCAGATTCACAAGCCAGGACAGACTGGAAGGTCGATGGGAAAGATCCGTTCTGCAGGGCTGGAGGAGCACACAGCTAACAGCACATAGGCTGTACCTATGCGTCCCTGTCACAGAAGGGCTGAGCAGGAAGTCCTGGGAGGTCAGAGGCAGCAGGTACACTGCAGAATCTTGGGTATATCAACCCAGGACAGGAGTCCAGTGGAATGAAGCAAGTGAGAGCCATGGAGCCCCAAGTATCTCCAGTGGCTGCTCCTGAGACTATCAGCCTACAGATTAAAAGTCTGTAAATTACCTACTTAAACTGCAGGGAGTCAAAATGGCGGAGTGATCAGTAAATGCTCTCTCCCCCTCCCCTTGTTTACCTTGAAAGAACCATAAAATATTTTCCCAGAAAAATCCTGGAACAGTGGGATCAGTAGAAGGGGCAAACAGTCTTGAAGCCTGTGAGGCTTGGAAAACAGCTAAGGAGGAACCCCCTTGCTGTGGCTGAAGAGGACCAGTGCAGGACTAGAGCTGTCCCAGGCAACTCCACCTCAGCAAATGCATTTAGCAAAAAAAAATGCTAGATGCATTTCCAATAAGATCAGGGGTGAAACAAGGATGTCCATTATCACCACCATTATTCAATATGGTACTAGAAATGCTAGCTGTAGCAATTAGAGAAGATGAAGAAATTGAAGGAATTAGAATAGGCAAAGAGGAAACTAAGTCATCACTCTTTGCTGAGGATATGATGATATACTTAGAGAATCTCTGAGAATCAAGTAAAAACCTACCTGAAGTAATTAACAACTTTGGCAAAGTTGCAGGTTACAAAATAAACCCACACTTATCTTCTGCATTTCTATATATTACTAACAAAGCCCAACAGCAAGAGATAGAAAGAGAAATCTCATTTAAAGCTATAGTAGACATTATAAAATATTTGGGAGTCTACTTGCCAAAACAAACCTAGGGACTATATGAACACAATTACAAAACACTTTTCACACAAATAAAGTCAGATCTAAGTAAGTGGAGAAACATCAGTTGCTCATGCGTGGGCCGAGTTGATGTGATAAAAATGACAATTCTACCCAAATTAATTTACTTATTTAGTGCCATAACAATCAAACTATCAGGTAATTATTTTCTAGTGCTAGAAAAAATAATATCAAAATTAATGTGGAAGAACAAAAGGTCCAGAATATCAAGAGAACTAATGAAAAGAAATGCTAGGGAAGGTGGCCTAAACCTACCAGATCTCAAATTGTTTCATAAAGCAGCAATTAACAAAGCCACTTGGTACTGGCTAAGAAACAGAGGGGTAGACCAGTGGAATATGTTAGATACTCAAGACAC
Source organism: Bettongia penicillata ogilbyi (assembly GCA_023548195.1). Lineage (NCBI taxonomy): Eukaryota > Metazoa > Chordata > Mammalia > Diprotodontia > Potoroidae > Bettongia > Bettongia penicillata. The sequence goes on along the minus strand of JAJHZJ010000252.1, from coordinate 6,317,296 downwards.
AGTAGTCAATGAATATAGTAATCTTCTGTTTGATAAACGCAAGGGCCCCAGCTTCTGGGATAAGAACTCAGTTTGACAAAAACTTCTGGGAAAACTGGGTAACAGTATGATGGAAACTAAGCATAGACCAAAGCCTCACACCTTACAAAAGAATAAAGTCCAAATAGGTACACGATCTAGGTATAAAGATTGATACTATAAACAAATTAGTGGAGTAAGGAACAGTGTATTTACCAGATTTATGAAGAAGGGAAGAATTTTTGACTAAACAAGAGATAGAAAACATTATGAAGTGCAAAATGGATAATTTTTATTACATTAAATTGAAAAGTTTTGCACAAACAAATCCAATGCAACTAAGATTAGGAGGGAAGCAGAAAATTGGGAAAGAATTTTTACAACTAACATCTGTGATAAAGGCTTCATTTCTAAAATATATAGAGAACCGAGTCAAATATACAAGAATACAAGTCATTCCTCAATTGATAAATGGTCAAAGGACATGAACAGGCAGTTTTCAGAGGAAGAAATTAAAGCTATTACAGTCAAATGAAAAAATGTTCTAAATCACTATGGATTAGAGAGATGCAAATCAAAACAACTCTGAGGTACCACATCACACCTATCAGATTGGCTAACATGACAAAACAGAAGATGATAAGTGTTGGAGAAGATGTGGGAGAGGTGGAACACTAATTCATTGTTGGTGGAACTGTGAGTTGATCCAACCATTATGGAGAGCAATTTGGAACTATGCCCAAAATGTGCATACCCTTTGACCCAGCAATATCGCTTCTTGAACTGTATCCCAAAGAGATCATAAAAATGGGAAAAGGTTCCACATGTACAAAAATATTTATAGCAGTATTCTTTGTGGTGGTCAAAAACTGGAAATCAAGGGATGTCCATCAACTGGGGAATGACTGAATAAATTATGGTATATGAATGTAATGAAATACTATTGTGCCATAAGAAATGATGAGCAGGAAGACTTCAGAGAGGCCTGGAAAGACTTATATGAACTGATGCTAAATGAAAGGAGCAGAACCAGGAGAACTTTGTACACAGCAACAACCAGCGTGTGAAAGGAATTATTCTGGTTGACTTAGTACTTCATTGCAATGCAAGGACTTAAAAAATTCCCAGTGATCTCTTAAGACAAAATGCCTTCCACAGCCAGACAAAGAGCTATGGAATTTGATCACAGAATGATGCAGATCATTTTCTTTTGTATTATGTTATGGTTTGTTTTATGATTTCTCCCATTCATTTTAATCATTTTAATTCTTCTATGCAACATGACTAAGGTGAAAATGTATTTATTAGTAATATATGTGTAGAACCTATATAAAATTGTTTGCTGTCTCAGGGAGGGAGTGGGGCGATAGAGGGGAAGGAGAGGAAAGAGCAGGGAAAGATCTAAGATATGTAGAAGTGATTGTAGAACACTGAAACAAATAAAATAAAAAAGAAATAAAATCCAGATGTTGGTACTCCTCTCTCTGGTATTATATATATATGGTCAGACAGTTGGATCTGTCTGTTGATCTGTGATGTATATACTGCTTATAATCAGAAGCCCTGTTGATTATTATTTCTTTGTATTTTCTCTGAAGTCCGGGGTGCTGACTTTTTCCCCTGAACTAAGTAAATGATATATGAGCTTGATTAAAGTGATTGTTGACCCTTCAAATTTGTTTTCCTTTTAGAAAAGCAGATCTAAGAACAAATACAGCAGACTCCCCTGTGTGTATTGGGGTCCTTGCCTTTACAGTAATGTAAAGAAGGAAAAAATGAAACTGAATATTGTATAATTATAATGATCATGCTTGGACTCACAGAAGAGTTGAAAACTGTACCTCCATCCTCTCTTGGAAGAAGCTGGGTACTAATGGTACAGAATGTTTCATATGATGTCCTATATGCTAATGTGCTGCTTGGTTTTGCTGAAATGTTTTTTTTTCCTCTTTCTTTTCTAATCTTGGTTACAAGGAATGGCTCATTGGGTAGAGAGGAATGGGAAGAAATACATACAGAAGTGATATTGTGAAAAGAATGCATCAATAAAAATAAGATACTCTTTCCAAAACCTTTAAAATTAATTCATTAATAACCTTAAAGACGTTCCACATTCTAGTCAAGTGAACTACTCTGTCTTGCTCTAGCCTCTGTTATCTCTGTAACTTTGCTCATGCTAGTAATCATACTTGGAATGGACTCTGACAATCTCCATTCTATCTGTTAAAGTCCCTTATTAAAGCCCCCTCAAATGACACCTACTTCATGAAGCTTTCCCTGGTACAAATTCTCATCCCTATCATAGCCTAGATCTCTCTTTTGTACTTCTCTTATGCTTCATTTTATCGGAGTTATCTGAGTAATTCTCCTTCCCCCATTAGATTATAAGTTCCTTTGGGACAATGTCATAGCTTTGTAAACCCATCACCTAATATGGAAACAAATTTAATTACTTTCAAAAAGAAGTCCTTTCAGACTTATCAGGGCAACAAAAAAATCCTTAACTAATCTCCCGAAAATATAACAATATTTCTCCTAAATTGTTTCCTTGACCAAAAGTCAGCCTTGGAACTAATTAATTACCATCAATCAATTATTAAGCGTCAATATGCCAGGAATTTTATTAGGCACTGGGGATATAGGAACAAAAAGAAAAAGAAACACATCATGCTGTGAAGGAGTTTGCATTCTGTCAGAGGAGATAATAAGTAAAAAGAGAATAGATGCAAAATAAATAGATGGTATTTAAGTATAAGGTAATTGAGAGGATCATGAAATCTTTGTGTAGAAAGTGGAACTTGAAGTGGAGGTGAAGTGAAAATGTATTCCAGGAATGGCAAATGGCCAGTGAAAAAGTGTGGATATGGGAGATGGAACATAATACTAAGGAACAGCAGGGACAATATGGCTGGATCATGGGATATGGGAAGCTGAGTAATACATAATGAGGTTGGACACATAGGTTGAGACTAGCCTGGGAAGGGATCTAAAAGTCAAACAGACTTTATATTTGTTCCTAGAGGTAATGGGAAACCACTGGAGTTTAATTTTCTTTAATTTTTCATATTATTATTTTATTTAAACCAAGGGCTCTCCTTATGTGCTATTTTATTGCCTCTCTGGATACCTACTGAATATGGAAGAGAAAAAAAGACTAAAATAAGGATATAATTTGATTGTCATCAAGGAAATGGAAGTTAGCCAGTTTTCATGAGCAAAATCCCAGTATGCAAGTAACACCAACCTATTTATGAATTTGAGAGCTTCCCTGGTTAACCTCTGAGTGAGATTTTTGTAAGACATTGGCTGTTAAACAAGCTCATGTTTCCTCATCAAGATGCAGTTTAAAGGTCAGAAAAAATGAAGGAAATGGGCTGAGAATCCAATTATAGTGGTTGCTCATAAAATACAGGAAAAGAATACCCAGTGAGGGACCTGAAACAGACAAGTGAGTGCCTCCAAAGTGGCAAGAATGATGGCAAAAATTTGCAGGGGAATGAAAACAAACATACGAATGGCCGTGGTAAACACGGTGCCTGGTCCTAGCTTGCAATCTCTCAAATTGATCACTGGCAATCTATAGAAGCGATTAAAAAACATGATTTAAAGGATGATGACAGAAATCATCTCTGCTGTTACAGTTTATCCCAAGGTCTCACTTTCCTATCAGGATGGTAGAATAAGCTTTTCTTCAAAAGCATGACAAAAGTGATTTCATTTGTAGGCAAACCACCTGAAGGCAAACCATGCCAAATATAGGAACACTCCAACCTTAGAGCATGAACTCATCCCTGATCGGACAGGGTAACCTGCCTGTCAGGAAAGCTCTCTACTCGATGAACACAGTGGAGAGTTAAGTGAATTTCACTCCTACTTTGGCTAAGCTGTCATTATTAGGAGTTCTTAGTGTTGTGTTTTCATAGCATCCAGGATCTCCAATGTCAAGGTCATCTGCCTTTGCTATAATAAGGTTGAGTTTTGAAATGGCATCGCTGTTGACATTGCCATTGAATAACATCAGAAGTCAAAGCATTTTCATCTTCCCCCCTTTTCATCCTGCTCTTCTTTTGGAATTGATTAAAGGAGAGTCAGATCATGGACAGATCATGAACTCTCCTTGTGGAGAAACTCTCCACATAGGTTTCATAAAGAGGGAGGTCCTTGTTAAGAATCTGGAGTGAAAGGCTCTGATGCCTTCATGATTATCCATAACTGTGATGTTTTAAAAAAAACTCAAGAAACACAGTTTCTGGGTAATTTAACCATTTTGTTAATAAGGCCAGCAGGATATTAATAAAAGGATTTTACTCTGGCTGTCTCTGTTAGACCAAAGACCACCACTGGTGTTTAAGTAGGGGACTAGCATAGTCACATTAATGAGTAAGGAAAATTACTTTGGCAGCTGCAAGATGAATGGATTCTAGTGGGAAAATTGAGACAGGGAGACCAATGAGAAAGCCCCCTACAGTAGGACTGAGGTGATGAGGTCACGAATTAGTGTCAACTGTGTAAGAAATGAGAAAGAGACATGAAGTGAGGGATGTAGTAAAAGTAAAAAAGGCAAGATTTGATAAACTGGACATTTGGGCTGAGAAAAAAAATGAAGAGTCAACAGTGTTACTTGCTGCCTTCTGTTCATGTGTATACATTCTGTTAAGAATGAAAGTTTGAAATCTTACGGTCATTCTTCATTGGAAAAAGATACCAATTAAAATTATTGAACAATAAACTGGTATTTTCAGGTTGGTGAAAAGGTGACCTTATTAATAATCATAAAAATAACTTAATACTGCTATGGTGCTTCAGAGTTCACAAAGTGCTTTCCTCATAACAACCCTATGAAGTAGGTAGTCTAAGGATCACTATGCCCATTTTACAGATGAGAAAACTGAGGCAAAGAGAAGTTAAGTGACTTTTGAAGTTCATACGGGGTAGAACTGGCAAAAACCAGGTCTTCTGACTCAGTTTCCTATTCTTCCAAATACTCCACATGCTTTTCCAACAATTTTATTATTACATAAAGAATTCATTCATTCAATATACACTTATTTAGCACCTACTATATGCAACACATTGTGTTAGGTCCAGAAGATAGAAAAGCAAAAAAGGAAACAATACATGCCCCTAATGAGTTTATATTCTACTGGGGCCTACCTACCAAAGCAGGTCATTTAGTAGAAAAGTCTTTACAGAGTTGTCCGGGGCTCAGAAATGATAAGTAACTTGCCTATGGACTCACAGGTAAGTATCCCAGGTGGGAATTTGGTATTGACTCCAAGTCCAGCCTTCTATTTACTATATAGGGATGCTGAAAAAATTATTAGATGATTTTAAGATGGTATTTGTGAAGTGCTTAGCATGGTACCTCGCACATAGAGCTAAAGAAATGCTTGTTCCCTTTTCCATTCCCTTATAAAATGAATGTACAAAATGCACAGATCTCAGGACACAAGATAGAAAATGTCTTCTTACCATCATTAGCTTTGGAGTACATGTTAGGGTCTAATATAAGACATACAAATGTCATGTATATATATATATATATGTATGTATATATATATATATATATGTGACACACACATGAACCCAAGAAATGCTGACTATTCAGGAATTGTTCTGGCAACAACTCCAGAGAATTTCCCAGAATCATCAGATAACCCTGGTGGGAAAGCATCCTGCTAATTGCATTCTGGGAAGTTCTAGCAGCCTCTCCCCTAATCTTTCTCCTTCTTCCAACAAAAACGAACAAAAATCATTGTAGGATTGTAGTGAGGACAGAATGTGGTCCTGTCATTTTCCCCTTCACAACCTCTATCCTGTACCTCCCCTTCTCTCTGCTATCATATGGATTCATTATTTCAGATCCTCATCAACACAGACCTGGACAACTGCAATAGCCCACTGGTTGTTCTCCCTTCCTCAGTCCATCTTCCGCTCGGCTGCTAATGTGATTTTCCCAAAGACTGGAATTTGACTACATCACTCTCCTACTTCATAGGGGCATCCAGTGGCTCCCCAAATATAAAAACCTCTGACTGGCTTTGTAAGCCCTTGGGCCCCTTCCTGCCTCTCCAGTCTTCCAACACTCTACTCCCCTCCACATTGACCTCCTTGGTGTTTCCTGCACAGGACACTCCATTTCGGAGTGGTGCATTTTTATTCCCTAGACCTGGAATTCTCTTCCTCCTCCTCATCTTTGCCTCCTGGCTTCCCTGGCTTCCTTCAAGACTCAGTTAAAATCCCAACTTCTGTTAAAAAAAAAAAAAGCTTTCTCCTTAATATAATAATTAATATTATTAATTATAAATATATATGTTATATACATATAAATATATGTAAATAATAATATATAGCAAAATAATGTCCTCTGTGATTGTCAGCTATTTATTTTATATGTACATAGTCATTTTCACGCTGAAAGCTTCCATATGTATTGATTCTCCCCTGCCCCCCATTAGAATGTGAGTTCGTTGAGTGCCTCAGGGCCGGTCTTTTCTTTCTGTATCCCTAGCATTTAGCACAGTGCTTTGCACATAGTAAATGCTTCAAAAATGCTGTATTCCTACATTCCTACGTCTCCTCCATGGAGAAGGTACCCTGCTTGAGGGCAAGCACTGTGTTTGCCTTTCTTTGTAACCCGGAGCCTGCCACATAGTAAAGTGCTTACTTAAGTACTGACAACTTGGAGGAGACAGAAGGTCCAGGTTTGAGCCCCTCTCCAGCAGCCGTCCCGGGAGGGTACGGGCAGTGCTGAGGGGCAGAGACAGGACCGGTGGTAAGGAGGGGCTGGTGGCGGGCACCAGGGCAGAGGTGACCCTCTCCATCCTCCCCCGGCCCGGCCCGGCCCTCATCACCTGCGGGTCCTCGGGCCCCAGGAAGCGGATCTTCTTGTTGCTGCGGCCGATGTTCTGCACCTTGATTTCGGTGCTGTAGATCATCCCCACCTGCACGTCTGCAAAGCACACTTCGCCGGGGCAGAACCGCAAAGACAGCATCGTTTTCTCCATAGCTCAAAGGAGGGGAGGGGACAGCAGGCGGACGCTGGAGCCAGGAGAGCAGGAAAGGGGGGGGCAACAAAAAAGAATCCCCGACGTCCGAGGCTCCTCTGGGGGCTGGGTCTAGAATGCGGACCGTCGCTTAGCGACCCTCCTGGTCCTGTCCCAACGTTTCTGCGCATGCTCCCTGATGAGAACTGGGGCCGTTGACCCCACGCCTCTACCTCGAAGAAGCAGAAGGCAAAGAGAATGTTCCTAGGAGCTCCCGATTGGCTGTTGCTTAGCAACCCCTGGAAAGTAACTAGTTGGGACAGGAAAAAAAGAGTGAGCGGGAAAGGATGGAGAGCGGGTCTAAGGACCGAGAAATGCAGAAGCCTATGGCCACATTCCTAATCCTGGAAAGTGTTCAAGTTGATGTATGTTAAGTGTGTGTGTGTGTGAGTGTGTGTATGTGTGTATGTGAGTGGGTTGTTTTTTTTTTCATTTTATTTTATTTTTTAAGTAAGATTTTTCTCTCCCACTTCCCCTCCAAACACACAGTTTAAAAGATTTTTTTTTAATTGCGTGGGAAAGGTAGGAGAGAAAATAAAGGCTTTTTAATCGAACAACAAAACCCTTGTAAAAAGTATGTATGGCATTTATTTCATTTCACTATTCACATAAGTTTATTGGTTATTTTTAAATCAGTATTTGGTAGGAGTCCCTCACTGGGAATGTGTTGGGCATTTACATTACAAATTAGGAATTTACTTATTGTTCTGTTGGTTGTCTGGCTAGCAAAACTGTCCCCTACATGTAGCATAGAGGTGTCTTTGCATGGCTCGAAGGGAGCGAGAATAAATATTTCTAACTTCTTCTCCCTGGACCCTTTTCCAAAAGAGACTTTGATTCTTGCCAGCAAGGGAGACAGGAAGGTAGGGGTACTGGAGCAGAATTATATCTTTCAGCTTCCTTAAATATTCTTAATCTAGAGAGCATAATTTTAAGATTCAAGTTAAACTTCTAATCGCTGTTCATTAGTAGGGAAAGGAGGAGGCCAATCTTTGGGTACAAGATTCCACCAGTTCCACCATGAACAAACAGCCAATAGCAAAGAAATCCATTTTTCTAAATGGACAGCAAACAGAAATCAGGGAAAGTATACATATCAGAATATACACCAGACAATACAGAGAGAAGGAACTCTTTTGGATGTGAGGCAACTCAGTTAAACCAAAAGAATCCCAGATCTCACCCAAGGGGAAATTCCTTGTAGTCTCTAGTGTAGCAAGCAAAGAATAAGGAGAGATTTAAGTTCTACATTTTGGCTTCTTTCCAGAGTCTTTTCCTTTCACGGCCCTAAAGAGAAGTTCAAATGGCCTATCTTTTCTAACAAAGCCGAAAGCCAGAAGAATCACTGGAAGCTGTAAGAGCCCAAAGAAACTTGAGACTTATCTCTCTTCTCTCTCACCACTCACCAACTCCACCCCATCCCTCAAGTCAGCTTATCCACAAACAGTGGGAAAAGTGGACATTCATCAGAATTGTTGAGGGGTAAGGGATATACACAAAGAGAAGACGTAGCCAGCACATTCTGGAGTGATGGGAGGCAGGTACAATTCATATACCTGTTGCTCCAAGACCTTTAATCTCATCTAATGATAGGATCCTGCTGCTCCTCTGGGATTTCTGACAAATGTTGCATCTCCTCTTCTGTGTGATGTGCATCACATCCTGCCTTATGTCTGCTCACTTTCACCCTCCAGTGAGCCACCAATTGGCTTTCAGCTATAATCTTCAGATGAGGTACCTTCTCTTCAGGGCCAAATGCTGGCCTATATTGTCACTTTTGCTACAATAACTAGGATTTTAGGATCATACATTTAGAGCTAGAAGAGACCTCAAATTTCATCTAGTCCAACATCTTCATTTTACAGATGACAAAGTTGTGGCCCAGATTGCTTAGAGTTAGATGACAATAATTTCCATAGCCCCTACTCAAATTAATCATTATTAACTCAATTCATTGTGATTTAATGGGTATCAATGATTGTATTAGTGAATTAAACCAAATGAAATTAAGTTGAAGTTAGTTATGTATATTCATGCTGTTAGGGTAAGGGTTATAATTAATCCACCATGTTTTCACAATTCTACTACTTATCAGATACATTCATTGTTAGATAAGTAATAAGAGTATAATTACTATACTCTTTCCCCCATTCTGTCATAAGGTTCATTTGCTGGTATGCTCACCCCCCCTATAAATCACTGCCACAGTGATTTTGCTTCTTTGGACCCTAGGATGCAGCTGATCAAACACGGGGATCTTATGACTTGTGAAAGGCCCCATGATGATGTTGTTCAAAAAGTCTTATGACTTTTAGGAAGCCCCAGCTGAGATAACTGGAGTTAATGGCTTCTGAGAGACCTGTTGACAAAGTGGTTATGACTGATTATAGAGTTTTCCCCACTTCTCTGAAATTGTACCACCTCATTCTATTTTTAGTGTGCTCTCAATCTGTTTAAATACTGGTCACTCTCAAGCAGTAGAGGTCATTGAATGTGAGAAAGATCTTAGATTCAATTAATTAGGGACTCCTAGACTCCTTAATGAATTGATCCATCATGCTTGGAACTCTCAGAGACTTCTGTTACAGGTTGGAATTTTCTAGCCCATGGTGACTTGCCAAAGATGGCAAGGGTAGTTAAGTACCAGAGCTGGGATCTGAATCCTGATCCTGTGACTCCTCTGTGATCTCCAGTGCTCTGCTAGGTAGTGCCATAGTGCACAGAGCATTGGGCTTGGAATCAGAAAGATGAATCTTCCCAAGTTCAAAACCAGTCTCATACACTCACTAACTGTGTGACTCTGGAAAAGTCTCTTAATCCTTTTTGCTTCATTTTCCTCATCAGTGAAATGAACTCAAGAAAGAAATGACAAACCATTCCAGCATCTTTGCCAAGAAAATCATGACTGAAGCAACTGAAAAACAACAACCTCTGGCTCCAAGTCTAACACCTTCTTAATTATCTTATGTTGGCTGAGCCAAGATGGCAGAGTAGAAAGACACATATACTCTAGCACCTCCCCCACAGCCCATAAAATACCTGTAAAAAATGACACTCAACAAATTCTAGAGCAGCAAAAGCCACAGAACAACAGAGTGGAAGAAGTTTCCAGCCAAAGGTAACCTGAAAGGCCGACAGGAAAGGTCTATGCCATGGGACACTGAGTAGAGAGGAGCCCAGCCCTGGCCACGCAACACACCACCAAGAGGAACAGGATTGGAACAGACCCCCAGGGCAGAATTCTCAGCAGGGAGGGTCTCAGATCCCTCAACCCACAAGTGCCAAAGAAAGCTTCAAATATCAGTAAGGGGGCTTTCCCAACTGGGGGAGAGGGAAGCAGGTTTCCCCCTCAGCACTGGCCCACAGTAGCGGCAGCAGTAAAAGGGGTGGCTAGGCAGCATCAGCGCTGAGTGGTGTCCCTGCTTCCACCTAAAGACCCTGGGGGAATTGAGCAGCTGATCTAAATCTCAGCACTGAGCCCAGTCCTGGAGTGAGAAGGAGCACTAGGACCCTCTTCTTGACAAAACATTCAGAAGTCAAGTAACTGGCTAGGAAAATGCCCAATAAAGGGGAAAAAATAAAACCATAGAAGGTTACTTTCTTGGTGAAGAGGTATTTTCTTCCATTCTTTCAGATGAGGAAGAACAATGCATACTGTCAGAGGAAGTAAAGGCTTCCGCATCCAGTACCTCCAAACTGAATATACAATGGGCTTAGGCCATGGAAGAGCTTGAAAAATAAGTTATCAGCTTCCTAAAGAAGACTCAAAAAAATGCTGAGGAAAATAATACCTTTAAAAATACCTTTAAAAATAATAATACCTAAAAAATAATACCTTAAAAAATAAAAATAACATGAGTTCCAAAATTCCAATGAGGATAAGAAGGCTTTAAAAAACAGAATTAGCCAAATGGAAAAGGAGGTTCAAAAGCTCACTGAAGAAAATAGTTCTTTCAAAATGAGAGTGGAGTTCAGAGAAGCTAATGACTATACAATAAACCAAGAAGTTATAAAACAAAACCAAAAGATTGAAAAAATAGAAGATAATGTGAAATGTCTCACTGGAAAAACAACTTACCTGTAAAATAGAACCAGGAGAAACAATTTAAAATTATGGGACTACCTGAAAGCCATGATCAGAAAAAGAGCCTAGACATTATCTTTCATGAATTACCAAGGAAAACTGCCCTGATATTCTAGAACCAGAGGGCAAAATAAATATTGGAAGAATGTACCAATCACCTCCAGAAAGAGACCCAAAAATAGGAATATTGTGACCAAATTTCAGAGTTCCCAGGTCAAGGAGAAATTATTGCAAGCAACTAGAAAGAAGCAATTCAAGTATTGTGGAAATACAATCAGGATAACACAGGATATGGCATTAAGGGATCGAAGAGCTTGGAATATGATATTCCAGAAGTCAAAGGAACTGGGATTAAAACCAAGAATCACTTACCCAGCAAAACTAAGTATAATACTTCAGGGGAAAAATGGTCATTCAATGATATAGAGGACTTTCAAGCATTCTTGATGAAAAGACCAGAACTGAAGAGAAAATTTGACTTTCAAACACAAGCATCAAGAGAAGCATGAAAAGGTAAACAAGAAAGAGAATTCATAAAGGACTTTCTGAAGCTGAACTGTTTACATTCCTACATGGAAAGCTAATATTTGTAACTCTTGAGACTTTTTTCAGTATTTGGGTAGGTGGAAGGATTACACACACACACACACACACACACACACACACACACACACAGAGCACAGGTTGAGTTGTATCAGAAGGGATGATATCTATAAAAAATAAAATTAAGGGATGAGAGAGGAATATATTGGGAGAAGAAAGGGAGAAATGGGATGGGGCAAATTACTACTCATAAAAGACCTAAAAATCTTGTTCAATGGAGGAGAAAAGGGAAGCAGTGAGAGGTGAAAGGTGAAGCTTACTCTGTTGGAGGGAATAACATGCTTGCTCAATTTGCCATGAAAATCTATCTTACACTACAGGAAAGTAGGGGAGAAGGGGACAACCGGGATGAGAGGAATGATAGAAGGGAGGGCAAATGGGAGAAAAGAGTAATTAGCAGTAAACACTTTAGGGAAGGGATAAGGTCAAATAAGAGAATAGAATAAATGAGGGACAGGGTATGATGGAGGGAAATATAGTTAGTCTTACACAACATGACTATTATGGAAATCTTGAGGAAAAAAACAGCACAACAATGTAACCTGTATTGAATTCTCAATGGAAATGGGTGGGGAGGAAGGAAGGGAGATAATTCAAAGGGAATTCAAAGTATTAGAAATGAATGTTGAGAATTGTTATTGCATGTAGCTAGGGTTTAGAAATCTATCTTGCCCTACAAGAAAAGAGAGAAGATGGGGATAAGAAAAGGATGGGGTGTGATAGAAAGGAGGGCACATTGAGGGAAGGGACAATCAGAATGCAAAGTGTTATGGGGTGGGGGGAGGGGAAAGATGGGGAGAAAAATTGGAACTCAAAATTTTGTGAAAATGAATGTTGAAATCTAAAAATAAATAAAACTATAAAAAAGAAAAAACTCTCCTCACAAAAACTAAGAAAGATAAAGAAAAAATATACTCTGAAAAAAAATTATCCTATGTTAGCATAACGCTTTTAAGGTAAGGTTCACAACTTTATATTCATAGCCTAGGGCATAAGTCACCATTCCTATCTAAAATACCTCCAAAAAAAAAGCCAATCAAAATGTCCCAAGCGAAGATTTTTTTTATTCTTTGAATTTACAATATATCATGCTAAACCAAAGTCTTTTGTCCCAAACAGGAATCTGATTTAGGTTTGGAAATGCCTTAGGAAATACCTGAGGAAACTGCTCATTAGTTCTACATTTATTTATCTGACTTCTCCTTCTCAGTATCCTTAACTAAATTTTCATTCAGCTCATGGTAACTAACTGTGGGTATCTCCCAAGACTTCTTCTTGTTGTGTCACCCAGGCAATATGCACAGCACTGAGGGCAACTATGAATAAGCCAGCATAATTCTGAATCACTAAGTATGAGAAAATCTTCATATAGAAGGGAGACGAACAACATTTATTCAGACACCAGAAAGCCAAATCCCAACACCAGAAAGCCAAATCAAGTCAATGCATGTTAGCACTGCTGGGAACAAAGGTATTTCCAAGCCCTGCTGTGGCCTTCCCACAAGGAACTCAGCGGCACCTGCTTGTCTGTGTCCTTCCCAACTCTGACTAGCCTCACCAACTTCCTCTCAGCTTTGTTCTACTCTTTCTGTTCCGTCTGTTCAACAAGCTCCTCCTACCATATGTGACTTAGGTTTCCATGTGATTCAGGCAGATAACATGGGTCCATTAATGAATGGGAAATATTTTCCCATGTAAATTACCATTACACTTGGCCCCCCTCTTTTCACCCTCTATACTATCTTGATTGGTGATCTCATCATTTCCTCAGGATTTAATTATCATCTCTATGCTCACAATCCTTAAATATATTTATCCAGTACTAGTCTAATTCGTGTCATGTCTCCATCTACCTATCAGAAATCTCAAATTGGATAACTAGTAGACATTTTAAACTTAACTTGTTCAAAACTGAATTCATTATCTTTCCCCAAAACCCCTACACTCTTGTCAAATTTCCCTGTTATAGTCATGGGCACCACTATCCTCCCTGTTCTCAAGTTCACAGCCTACTTGTCATTCTCAACTCTTCACTGTCTCTCACCACCTCCACCCCATATCCAATATATTAAGTGTAATTGTTTCCTCTTCATAACATCACTAATATTTCCCTTCTCTACTCTGACATGCAATCGCCTTGGTGTAGACTCTCATCACTTCACATTGGGACTATTACAATAAACTACTGATTGGTCTGCCTGACTCAAGTCTCTCCCCACTCCAGTCCATTCTCCAGCTGCCAAAGAAATCTTCCTAAAGGATCTAGTTAGCAGGGCTAGTGACTTCTGGCTGTTTGATGTGGCCTCCTGAACACCCAGAGTCATAAAAGTGTCTACCTATGTAGTATTGGTGCCCTTCAGACATGGTGGATGTCTGAGAACCATATAAACCCTGCCCAGATGACCAGACACATTTTCATATAGAGATGAAGGGGGCCCTATCTACTTGCGGCAAGTGATATTGTATATCCATGCTATGTTAGGGCTAAGCAAATTTCCTTTTAACTATCCAGTGACCTATGAGTGCTTCATTTCGGCCCAGATATAAAACCTGAATTAATAAGTTGACAATGAAATATGAGCTTTAAGATTTGGTGTCATTGTTGACTTTTCCCTGAAGTTGGCTTAATTTGATATTATAGCCAAAAAAAGTCAACAAAATAATAAATAATAATAATAGAAGCCATTGTCTCCTTCCATATAAAATCAGGTGCATGTGTATCTGAAACCCTCACATAATGTACAATGATCATTACTGAAACTCAGGAAAGCACAAGTAAAGTAACCGAGAGGATGAAACACATCTCAAGAGATGTTGTCTGAGGGAGAAGTTTATAAACAAATATAGCGTCTGGAAGCACTTCACAACTTCCACAGGAGGAATCCTGACAAGGATAAACCAGGTTCTGTGTATCTTCATCCTCTCAACACTGTAGGTCATGAGTCCCATCAATGTGTTTATTTTTTCCTGCAAATTGAAGGATGGAGTTAGTTCTAAAGTATTTAACAAAATAACACACTAAGAAAAGCAACCATAAAAAATTATAACCAAATTCATCTGGTGGAAAAAAATTAATAAGAATTTGCAAATATGATAGTTAAAAAATAGAAGAAACAAAGAGGCCTTTACCAGATCACTATTCAACCACAACATTATGGGAAAGCTAGATAGCATTCTAAAAGAAATTAGAACATATCACACCATATTCTGAAATAAGCTGCAAATGAATATGCTACCAAGATATATGATTTTGAGTTGTCATCTTCACTCCACCGATTTTGTACCCTACCATAACTTATTATTCCTTCTTTCCCTGGGCCATCTTCTACTTTGCAGCTCTTGATCTGAGTATAATAATTATATTGTTACCACCACTTCCTCCGATAGTGGCTACCTTGTTGTTACACTCAAAAATTTTTGTGGTTTCCCAAAACATGACTCCCTTTACCAGCTACCACTCCTGCATATGAGTTGTTTCTCTCATTAAATTGTAAACTCCCTGAGTATTGTTTCACTTTTGTATTTGTCCTTAGCACATTTTTGGTTACATAGTAAGCATTTAATAAATGTTTTCATTCATAGAAGATATCATAAATTAGAGGAAATGGGAGGAAATACCTTTCATAGCTAGGGAAACATACAGAAGGATCATAGAAGGTGAAACTGACCACATAAAACTGACATGTATTTGTACAAACAAAACCAGTGTGGTTAGAAGAGTAACAGTTAACAAAAAAATTTGTTACAACAAATTGTTATAATATCCAAAATATATATGAAATTGATACAAATATATTAGAAGGGAATGGCAGGACAAATTATGGCATATGAATGTAACAGATATTACTGTAAGACAGCTATAATGACAGCATCAGAAGGCTGTATAAAATGTATCGTATAAAATGATTCATATTAAAGTGAGAATAGGCAAGAGAATTGTTAATGCAGCAATAACATTGTAAAGACATTTTTTTAAAAAATCTTAAGACCTCTAATGAATGTAATGACAAATTTGATTTCAAAAAAATGAATGAATGAGCATGTATGGTTGGTTGGTTGGTTGGTCCGTGTTCTCGAAGAAGACCTAAATGACATCACTATGTTGGGGTCAAGGTGCGGTGTGTCCAGCTGTGGCTGATCAGACCAATGCAAGCTCAGAAATCTGAACCATGTGTTGGGCACAAATAGTCCATATGAACATTTGGAGTAGAGATGTCTCCAAATTTGAACTTCTGCAATTTTGAGCTACTGCAATTCTGCTTCAATCATAGAGCACAGCACTTTCTCTGATGAGGGTATGCCATGCAGGGTGGTCCTATGCCATTGTCTCCCACATCACTCAATCTATTTCAAAGTTCTTCAGAGGGACCTTGAGAGTTTCATTGAATCACTTCTTCCTGCCACCATGGGAGTGCTTGCCTTGTGTGAAATTCCTATAAAATAATCTTTTAGGCAATTGTACTTTTGCTTTACGACTACAGCAACCCATCAGCCTTGCACTCTCTGTAGTAGAATTTAAATGGTTGACAGTTTAGCTCAAGAAAGGACCTCAAAGTCTGGTACCTTATCTTGTAGGGTGATCTTCAGAATTTTCCTAAGATAATTCAAACAAGAGTGATTCAGCTTCCTGGCATGGCACTGTTCCACAGGCATACAACAATGAGTCAGCCCAACAGCTATGTAGACTTTCAGTTTTAGTAGGCAGCTCAGTATCTCTTCTCTCTCACACTTTCATTTGGAGCCTCCCAAACATTGCTCTAACTCTGGCAATGCATGTGTCAACCTCGTCATGTATGTGTACATCTCCGGAAAGGATACTGCCAAGATAAATGAACTTATCTACAGCGTTCATTTTTTTTCTATTTGCTATAACCAAAGGTTTCATGTATGAATGGTGCTGTGCTGGTTAATGGAGAACCTCTGTTTTCTTGGTATTAACTGTCAGTCCAAAATTAGCAAAAGAAGCTAAGAATGGGTCTATACTCGGTTGCATCTCAGCCTCAGAGTTTACATTGAGTGGATCAAAAAGTCATGTACCACCTCTCTCTCCACTTGGCTTGTAGGCTTTTCAAGTTAAATAATTTACTATCCTGACAGTAGCTGCTCTTGATGCCATTTTTTCCCTTGTTGAAGGTATCTGACTACATCACCGAAAACATCATGCTAAAATGCATACCCTGCTGGGTAACTGGGAAGGCATGAGGGCATTGTCCATTATCCAGAACCCATGCAAGCATACTATCATGAAACTGGTATATAATATTTATGAACTCCTATGGACAACCAAATTTTGCCATGTGATATATAGAAACAAAGATAGTCTCTGTCCTTGAGCTTCTTCTCTAATAAGGAGAGACCATACTCTTAGGGGACTAGTGGCCATGTGGGGCCATGTTGATCTAGAAAGTTACAAGACTGGTGAGTGGGGCCATGGTGGAGCAGAACTCTTCTAGAAATAATGGCAGAATTGATTTAATTATAGTTCTACAACTGGAAAACTCTGGAGATGGGGACAAGGGGGTGGAAAGACAGGAGGTGGGACCCAAGAAGGTGACTGGAGATCGGGGAGTGTCTGATGATGAAAACATAGCTATACTCTTGGTGAAGAAGTGGTGTCCTGAAACTGCAGAATTGGGCATGCATTTTCAGGAGGAATTATTATATCACAAATTTATTTTTCATGACTATTCTTTAGTGTTATAAATAAGTGGGGAGAGAGAAGTGATGAATTAGTGCAGGAGAGTGGTAATGATGCCCTCCCCCCAAAAAAGCAAAGAAAGAAATAAGAGTATCAATGATAAATTTAAATAATACACAGGAAAGAACAAAGGGGAACACAGACAAGCTAGGCAGTGGTGATAATTTCACATCAAATTAAATAGTTTTTAAAAGCAAAGTACATGTCAAATATTTGAAATTTCATATACCAGTCTTTTTTCCTGGCTTTATTTGTATAAGAAGTGTTTATGTCTGATAATATTTTTCTAAGTCATAATAAAGGGAAGAATGAAGGAAAAAGCAATCTGCTCAAGAAGATAGGATGAATTTGAATCAGGTCACAGGGAACACCTATTAACTGGAAGTTTCTAGAAAGTTTCCACACATGGAAGACTCCAGAACAGAAGAGAAGGAAAGGCAATGGTAGGCAGAGGAAAGTGGCATGGCTAGGGCATAGCCAAGCCATTGGACTGTGAAAGATTATGGCTATAAAGCTTCTGGGTTTTCTAGACCATAATACTCTCTATCCAGTTTGCCCACAAACTCCTAATTCAGTTCAACAAATGCTTCCTAAGCATTCCTAATTCCTAATTCTAGACTAGCACTGAAAATTACCAAGTTCAAAAAGTTACCAACGTCGAGTTGCACTCTGGTCTAGGAACAAAGGTCCAATAGCTCTTACTTGCAGAATTCTAAAATGTAACTTTTCTTTTTGTGGCTCCTTTGAAAGAGTAATTACTCTATAACTCTTTTGGTGATTTTACTGCTTTATCACTATAAAAACTAGAAATACTTTTCTGCATGAATCTCTTTTTTGAAATTTAACACCTCTGTCTCATGAATTTTTCCCCTTGCTTCCTGAATCACTTGTATCTCCTTTTTCTTCCATTTTGATTCATAGTCTTCTCTCCCAGTTATACTGATTTAATGTCTAATTCACTGCTTTAGATTTTCTCATTACTTCATTCTTTGATTTTCTTTCACATTGTCCTCATACTTCAACTTCTCCTTACTATCCTATGACTTTTAATCCTATTTTCTTCATGTCCTCTTTTAACTTTATGGTTAACTTAATGGTTGTTATGAAGTAAGATCTGGAAGTTTCAAGTGGGAGTTTCTTCTCTATCTTTCTGGACCTTATTCAGCAGTTCAGCCTTTGGTTGGTATTAGATCAATGAGCTACATGGCCAGTGCTAGCATTTCAGATGGGGTTTGTTTTGTAGCCTGACCTGTTAGATCAGATTTTATTGGATTGCAAGATATTTATTTCTACTGACTTTTAAGATGCAATCAACTCCCTTCAGATTGGGGTTGATGTATGTGTATGCTTTATAGCTGAGCTCAGTATGAAAAAAGTCCTAACATAGTGTTTCTAAAAGCCACTGTTCATCGATGATTATTTCCTTTCTCAGTTCAATTCTTTCTCTACTTTCACTGCAGTTAAGTTTGACCTAGGTAACTTCTAGAATACTTCTGATAATGCTAAACTGGAATAGAATCAGTTTCCCCCAAAGAGCTAGTGAGATTGGAACAATAATGAGACCATTTTAAAGACATTTAATAGAAACAACCATCAAAAATAATCTGTGGTCAGTGTAATGAAAAAATTCAGTTTGGATGAGATCCTATGATCATTCCTAACCAGAAGCAATCTCTCTCTCTGATGAAATCCAAAATTATTCTATTTTGTATCATAATTATTTATGCATGGCTTATCAACTTTATTAGATCATATAAGCCCCATAAGAGCCAAAGTCCTCTTAATATGTTTTACACATAATTTCAATGTCAAGGGAATGAGATTGACAAGTAAAAGTTTTCACCAAAGAACTCAAAGCTATATATCAGGCATGTAAACATTCTAAGTTCCTTAAAAATGTTTTTTCTCAACCTGGAAACTGATCACATGAACTGATGCTTAGTGAAATAAGCAGAATCAGGAGAACATTGTACACAGTAACAACAACATTGTGCAATGATCAAGTTTTATAGACTTAGCTCTTATGAGCAATACAATGATCTCAGACAATTCCAAAAGACTCATGATAGAAAATACTATCCATATCCAGAGAAAGAACTGATGGGAGTCTGACTGCAGATCAAAGCATAGTATTTTCATTTTCTTTGGTTGTGTGTATGTGTTTTTCTTTTGTTGTGTTTCTTCTTTCACAACATGACTTTCACAATAATGTGTAGCATGATTTCATGTGTATAAATTAAGATTGCTTGCCATCTTGGGGAGGGGGGAAGGAAAAGAGGGAGGAAAAAGAATTTGGAACTCAAAATCTTATAAAGAATGAACCTTGAAAGCTATCTATATATGTACTTGGAAAAAATAAAATACTATATACATTTTTAAAAAGAATTAAATTAGACATTTAAATAATTTTAAAAATTGTAAATTATTTTTCTTTGCTAAGAGAAATGCATACTTGTATAATTCTTTAAGGTTTTCCTGGAAATCTTAATGTTTCTGTTTCTGGATTTAGCAAATATATAAATTAGACCTATAAAAACTTTAGAAATCATCTAGTCAAATCTTGCTATTTTACACATAATAAAATTGAAACCCACAGAAAAATAAATGACTCTTCCAAAGTCACACAGTAACAGAATCTCAAAGTTCAAAAAGAACTGAAAGGATATGTAATTCAACTATCTTATTTTACAAATGAGGAAACCAGGGCTACAGCAAGGTTAAGTGACCTGTTCAAGTAGATTCAGATATTAAATATCAGAATCAGGATTTGAACCCACATTGAACCCTCTTTGACTGTACCATACTGCCTCAATGCAACCTGTCTACAGGTATTACCTATAAATAAAAAAGTCAGAAATAGAACTTACTAGAACTGATTGGATTCAGTGGTATTCCACCCCATCACTTAAAAGAATATAACTTGGCTTTTCTTCAGCAATGCAAGGTTCTAAGGCAACTCCAAAAGACTCATGACAGAAAATGCTGTCTATATCCAGAGAAAGATGTATAGAGTCTGAATACAGAGTCTGAATGCAAATCAATGCATACTATTTCCTCTCTCTCTTCTTTTGTTTCTTCTTTTTCATCACTCAGTCCATTGGTTACAATTCTTTGCAATGTGATTAATGTGAAAATATATTTAATGTGAATGTATATGTAGAGCCTATATCAGCTTGCATCTTGGATAGGGGGAAAAGAATAGAGGGGGAGAAAATTGCGAATTCAAAAGCTTGTGGAACTGAATGTTGTAAACTAAAAATTAATTAAAAAAATACAATACAACTCTCAAAAATCCTGATGCTCAGATTGATCCTTGTAATCTATTGCCTGAGCCAGCGGATACTTATTCTCCAATATGTTAAGGATCTGTAATTCTTCTCAACTCTAACATGCTAGCACTCCTGGGTACAATATTTGGAAAGGACATAAATATCTCACCTTACATTACAGAAGCATTGTGTGTAAGCCCTTAGATTCATACTTTGTAATATACAGGAGATGCTAACTATTTAAAGATAACCTGAGATAAACCCAACTTGAGGAGGAAAAAAGGGCTTTGTAAGGTTAATGGAAGGTTAATGGTGGGTAAGGGGAAGAGATAAAGATCTTCCCCACCCATTTAAAGGCCTCAGACACCTTTGGTTAATTTCTAATGAGGCACAGGCTTGCAAGAGTTCTGCCCTCCGGCCCTGAAAAGAGTATATATATTCTGAGGTTTTGCTTTGGGGCTTATTTTTTGGAAGAAGATGCCTGTGCCAGATGATACTCTAAGCAGCCATTTTGAGATGCTCGTTGGCTTTGAGAACCCAGATATTGGTACTTCTCTCTCTGGTAATGATGTATGTATTGTCTATAGTCAGACAGTTGGAAGCCCTGTCTGTTGGTCTTTCTGTTTGTAATTTCTGTTTGTATTTTCTCTGAAGTTCAAGGTGCTGACTTTTTCCCCTGAACTAAGGGAATGACATATATACTTAATTAAAGTAGGTTGTTGACCCCTCAAAAGTTGCTTTCCTTTTAGAAAAGCAGATCTAAAGAACCTGTACAGTAGGACCTCCTGTGTATGTCAGGGTCCTTGCTATTATATTAGGGTGTAATTGGGCTGGATCTGCAAACTAAAAGGAAAGTATGGGGGTTGGGATAATTGTTCATTGTTTCCCAGTTGTGGTGGTTATGGTTCTGCAGAGCTCCGGAGTAGGAGCAGAGAGCTTTAAAAAAGTTTGCTGAGTGAATGAATTTATTCTGTATCATTAGCAAATTAGCTGTTCTACATGAGAAAATTTTTCATTTAACTTGAATTTACCCTTTCAAAGGCTAGAACTACATATTTTGTTCATCATTATAGAAATGTTCCAAAAATGTGTCATAAACTTGAACATAAATTGACCTCTTTTGTAGACAGTAATCAGTATGAATATCTATTATTATAAGAGGCACAAAACGGGTCAGTTGAGTAGCATGATGGATAGAGCATTTGTCCTGGAGTGAGGAAGATCTGAATTCAAATTTGGCCTTAAACACTTACTAGTTACGTGAAACTGGGCAAGTACTTTTAACCTCTGCCTCACTTTCATCATCTGTAAAATAGAGATAATAATAACACCTACCTCCCAGGGGTGTTGTAAGTTTCAGATGAGATAATAATTATAAATTGCCTGGTAAATAGCAAGACAGATGATAGGTAGATAGATTAATAGATAGATAGATAAATGATAGACAGACAGATAGGTGATAGATAGATGATAGATAGATACTAGATATTATATTATTATTACTAAATATAGCATTTTTGTGCCTGTTTCTTAGGGTTTCTGTCTCTTCCTTCATTGTTAGACTACCAGCTATCATTTCTTAGTGTTTTCATGTTTCTCTCTAAACATTTATCTCAATTTCTTTCAAGTTTTCTGTATCTAATTTGCTGCTAACTGGGAAATCAGAATGTTAATCCTGTTCAGAATTTGCATGTTAAGTAAAGGAAAATAGATTGTCTATCAGATACTAATGTAAGATGAGTTGACCAGGGGAATGCCTTATCAATTTGATGAGTCACTCAATCAAACTGATGGGATTATAGAGAATAACTTTTTTGTGTAAGGTTAATTCTGAGGGAAATCTCCTCATGAATACCATGAGCAAGCTCATTGGCACCTCAGTGAGAGAACATAGGACTTCTGATTGGTTCTCGATGTTTAGGGTTTTCTCCAAAGTGACTAGCTGGCTGGACCTCAGGAATACAGACATATATCAAAGTATCACCTCTCCTTGTGGTCCACAAAAATGAGCCGATAGAGATGAGCTACATGGTGGCAAACTAGACATTTTCTCTGATCCCCACATCCTCTCTAACTTTGCCAAAACAGAAATTATTACCAAAGATGAAGCAAGTTCAACTGTTTTCATGATCTGGGACAACCAGGATCACAATAAAAAGATGCCAAAAATCACCACTGTTATTCAATATTGTTCTAGAAAATGCTAAGTATAGCAATAAGTCAAGGAAAAGACAAGGAAAAAAATTTAAATAGGCAATGAGGAAAAAACTATCACTCTGCAATCAATACGGTATATTTAGAAAATCCTAGGGAATCAACTAAAAAGCTAGTTGAAATAATTAACAGACTAGACAAGGGAGAATCAGAAACAATAGAGCTCAATAACCCACTGTTTATCATTATAAAGTGGAAAATGTAAGTTACCTGAGGAAAAACTCTCTATTTGATTAAAAAAAACTCATGGGAAATCCAGAAAATAATCTGGGAAAATTAGGCTAAAACCAACAAGTTACACCATACTCCATAACACATTGAAAAGAGATTCATGGGATTAATATCAAAGATCATTCTATAAAAAAAAAAATTAGAAAGCAGATCATAGTTCTCATAGCTATGGTCAAGAGGTATATTCTTAACTAAACAAGAAACAGTGTCAATTACACAAGATGAAATAGATATTTTTGATTATTTGAAACTGAAAAGCTGCATTAAAAATATTAATGTTTCTAGTATAAGAAGGGAAGTGATCAAATGAGGGGAAAAAAAATCTTCATATTAAATTTCTCTGATAGGGGTTCTGTATCCAAGATATAGACACACACATACACATATGTGCATATATGTGTATATCTATATATAGATATTTACATGTGTGTATGTGTGTATAAATACATATATGTATTTATATATACAAACTATATATGATTAACAGTCATTCTTCAATAGATAAACAGTCAAAGGATATGAACAATTCTTAAAAGAACTGTAAAGCATTCATAACCACATAAAAAAATGCACCAAATACTACTAAAGAGAGAACTACAAATCAAAACAATCCTGAGATTTCACTGCACATCCTGAAAATTGACAAGTGTGACAAAAAATGGCAACTGTCCATGTTGGAAGGGTTGTGGGAAGAGAGGCACACTTATACATTGTTAGTGGAGCTGTGAAGTAGTACAACTATTTTGCAAAGGAGTTTGGAAATATGCAAATTTAGTGACTAAAATGTGCATACCTTTTGTTGCAAAGACTTCTTTACTAAACTTAAAAGGATAGTCAAAGGAAGCCATCAAGAAGAAAAAAGTTCTCAGATATGTCAAAATATTTAAAGCAGGACTTTTTTGTGACAGCTAAGAATTGAAAACAAAGTAGATATCCATCAATTGAGGAACAGTTACATAAAGATAATAGAATATTACTGTGCTATAAGAAGTATGTGTAATGAATCCAAAGAAACATGGGAAAATCTATATGATCTGATGCAGATTAAAGTAAGCAAAATTAAGAAAACAATATACACAGTAATCAAAGCAATATAAATGGAAAGAATACCACAACAAAAACTCAAAAGTAAAATGAAACAAAATTTTAAAATCAAGTGGGACTCAAATGAAGAAAAATGAGAAGACACACTCAATGTTGTGTGGAGGCAGGAGGTCCATATATATTTAAATATCACACTTTTTCAACATATCAATCAATTGTGCTGAATTTTTTTCCTCTCTAGAAACTGCTCTTTGCCTTTGTGGGATGACTCTGAGAGTAAGGACAGGGGAAGGATAATATAGTAATGTAAGATACAGAAAATATCAATAAAATCTTATTTTAAAATCTTTTGAACATGACTAGACAGAAAAACTTATGCTTCTAGTATGGGCCTAGCAACAGACTCTGTGTTTATCATCTGAGGTCCACTCTAGCTAAGTTTACCAGGCTGACCATGGTGAGCTGTTAGCTACTTGACTGTGCCAAGCTCTTGGAGACAGCCTGCTGTTTGACACAGATGAGCTGTGATATGTGTCATTAGCAAAATCCCACACCAACCAAACGATGGCTCCAAACAAAAGTGATGCTTACAAACCATAAGCAATAGAAAGTAGTGTGACTTTTTAGTCCTGGACACCTCCCCCTTCAGCTATCCTGGCAACCCACACCAATTTTAGACATTGTTTTATACTCCCCCCAAGATTTTAACCACCTAAACCAGTTAGTTTCCCTAAATGCCATTGAAATGTGTCCCACATAGCTACTATTTTGTTATAGTTTTGAATGTCTGAAAGTGTAACATTTTTACATTAGACTAAAGATGGCCCAGAGGTGAGGAGTCTTAAGAGAATATATTTTCAGAGTTGTATTTTGCTATTTGACAAAGTTTGAGCATACAATTCAAATTACCAAAGCTGCAAAAGTTAATATGGACACAAATCAAAAAATATTGTCTACAATACAATCATGTATGTGTTATTTGATGCTGGCAAAAAAACTTACATTACAAAAATTTTGATATTCTTATATCTAATTTTATGAGGACTCAATACTTGACTCTGAATTCATGCATTTATATTGCTTTTCTTTAGCATGAGTTATTTTAAGTATTAAATATTCAAGTATTAAGATAAAAAAAACTAAATAGAAAGCTGATAGACCTGCTTGGTCACTTTTTGAGTCTTTTTCACCTTCTCATGTTCAAAAGACAGGTCTGGGCATGGCAGGGCAAGCCTGGTTATGAGGGGAATTAAGTCTATGTCCCTGCAGACTCTGCCTCCAGAACTAAAAAAAAATGGCTACCTGGCATATTGCATGTACTTACAGACAGTCTGAAGGTAGAGATTACATGAAAGAAATTTTCTGGATAAAGAAAGGTCAGCCACTGCAAAACTGATATATGTCCTGCAAAATTCTATGGTCTGACATGCATATTTACTTGGTCTGAGAGAATACTTCATGAATAAGGTCCATGAACCACAAAGTTTTCCATGGAAGAAGGAGATCATGAATTTCCTTGGGCAACAATCACAGAATCTATCCTGCTAGCAAGAAAAGGGAAATTTTTCTAGACAGTAGAAATTCTGGGGATTTCCTCAAAGTTAACCCCAAATTCAAGAATTTCCCGGTATGAAAATTCAGAAACCTGGCATGCTGGAGGGGGAAGATTTCCTGAGCAGTATTGCCTCTTAGAGAAAGAAGATCACCCAGTCCTTTCTCAGAAGCATCCTATTTAGAAAGTAGAGTCAGTGAGATATTGAAGTTCTGATGGTAACCAGGGAGACTGGAGCTTAAAACTGGTAAAGAATTTCTTTAGCTTATCACTGTTGAGGAGTCACAGAGTGTATTAGCTTTCTATGGGAATCCAAACCACAAAGCAATATAGTGAATCTAGGAGGGATTGTGGAAGGGGCTGCCCTAATGCCGACCTCTAATTCAGTACCCTTCCAAAGGGAGCTAATGGATTATTTGAGTGTTGTGTGTGAGTGTGTTTTCATTTATGGTTCCTCTAAGTTCTTTGTAACTTCCATATTTTATCCTGGGTGAAATAAAAGCTTTCCTATTCAGGTACATTGTTACCTTGGGTGCCTGCAGTGAGTTGGAAATCCATGTGAGGAAACATAGACACAAGTCAAACATAAACCACATGTTCTTAGAGTAATTCCAAGTAGGTTCAATATGCCATAGAGAATGGATGATCCTTTTGGGCATTAGCTCCCAATATCTAACTTAGTCTGTGTAAACCCAGAGTCTGGAGGAGTCCTAAGTCACAGATGTACCAAGTATATAAAAAATCTCTCATAAAATTCATGGTTCTGTGACATTTAATGTACTCAGAATCTCTTCATTTATTTTCTTTTTTTAAGCTGTGACATTTAAAAAATTCAACAGACATAATTTCTAGTTAATAATTTTATTAACATGATAGCAATAATTAATAAAAGGGGTCAGTGACATTCTTGAATGCCAAAGACCCCTCATGGAACCCACCCAATGCTTATATGCCCTTGGAAGAGTGGGTATTCCTAAAGGTGACAATCAACTCTAATTGGTTAACAAGTAATGAGAGAGAACGAATATTACAATGAATGTGTGGATCTATTCTAATGAGAGACAGGGTGAATATAACTCTGATAATATCATTTACTTTTGAATCACTCCCATCGCTGGGCAACCTAATAAAAGAATTTATCCCTACCCAAACCTAAGTACAATGCAATGGACTTCTCCACCAGGGCAGGGTCTGAACAAGTTTGAGGAGAAAGCCAATCTAATCTCATTATCAGCAAATAGCCTTCAGATAAGATGCTGATTTAACCTAGAGAATAAGGTTTCAGAGAGGGATAAATCCTGTTTTCCCCCATATTAATAATTATTTATTTAATAATCCTTTCTCTCAAAGCTATATTTGGGAGGGTCTGTCATCCAGGTAATTCTAGAATCATAGGCTGTTATAGTTAGAATAGCCTACGTTCATTAAGCAGCCACTTAATTTCTCTCTCTCTCTCTCTCTCTCTCTCTCTCCATATATATATATATATATATATATATATATATATACATATATAAAGAAATTAAGTGGATATATATACACATATATAATATGTGTGTATATATATATATATATATATATATATATATATATACATATATACACACATACACATATTAGTCAGGAAGACTGGAAGACTTTGATCCAAGACTTTCCTTAGACACCTACTGGCATGTGAACCTGGGCAAATCATTTAACCTCTTACTGCTCCAGACAACTCTCTCAGCCTCTAAGTGGCAGCAAAGGCGCCAACCTAAATTGATAGGAATATGTTCACTCAGAAATTCCCCATACTAATGAAATCACAGCTCATTTCCCTCTTCTCTATTCCCTAATCTTTTTTAGTCTTTAATAAAATTCTTGAACAATGTCTTGAATGGAAAGAACATTAGGAATATTCATCTTCAGGTCCCAGTTCTATCGTTTACTAGTAATTTAACCTAAAACAAGTTATTTAATCTCTCTGAAACTCATTTTCCTCATCAGCAAAATGGGGATAATGTTCTTTGTACTATCCGCTTCATAAAGGGGTTGTAAGAATTAGATGAGATGATTACATGCTGTACATGATGTACACGAAATGGATCTGTAAATGTGAATTAGTGCTACCTCCTCCTGGAATAGTGCCAGAAACATCAAGTTCCTGCCGTCCTTCCTTAGTGATATCCTTCTCTAAGCCCCTGTGACTTCCCAGATCTGACAAGAGCAGAGTTCATCGAGTTTAATGCTTGCTATTTCTGACTATGGCTTCTGGCACACAACAGGATACTCTATATTTCTGCGCTACTTATCATGACACCAGATTCCTTCAGAGCAATATGTGCATGTGATCTATTTATAACAGGATTAATCTACATACTTAACAGCAGTGACACTTCTATTCTCCTGATATGATACCAAATTTGAAAATCCACTTTCAGAATTTCCCTTCCCTGTTCTAGTTCTTTTTGCCAGTTAACATGTCTACTGTATAATATGCATTATCATATTACATATTATTATATCTAATACATATCAGAATATGTATTATTGTAATATGATGTAATATACTATTATAATATTGTACAATAAGAATTTTATTCTTCCAATAGTCAGTTTATATATGATTAACTTTATTCTTTTTTTGGAGGCAATCAGGGAAAGTGACTTACCCAGTGTCACACAACTAGTAAATGACTGTGGCTAGATTTGAACTCAGCTCCTTCTAACTCCGGGTCAAGTGCTCTATCCACTGCACCAACTAACCACCCCCATTTTTCTTTCTTTGTTATATTATATTACATTATATTATACATTCACAAGAGAACGTTATTCTTTCAATATTTATTGCATATACATTAATATTTCAATGCATCCTTGATCCCACTAATCTGGATATTCCTTCCAATAATGCAGTTCTTATTCCATCCAGGATTGTTCATATTTCCTGACTCTTGTCCATGTCATCCCATAAATCAGACACATGAAATCCACCCATTGGACTTGGAAATTTCTTCTACATCAAAGGTGTTTAAACTTTTTTCTATCATAAATCCCTTTGGTAGTCTGTGGACCCCTTTTCAGAATGACATTTTTAACATGCATAAAATAAAATGCATAAGATTACAAAAGAAATTAATTATGTTCAAATACCATTATCAAATTAAAAGAAAAGAAGAAGATAAGTTCATGGTCTTTGGGTAATAAACCCTTGCTCTAGATTACTTAAAATTGGGTGGAAATCAGTAAATTGCATCAACAAGCATTTATTAGGAACCTACTATGTGCCAGTCACTGTGCTAAGCCCAGAGATACACAGAAAGTCAAAAACGCCCACAGTCTAACTGAGGAGGCAAACATGCAAGCAATTGTGTGCAGATAAATCAGAGATGTTCTCAGAAGGAAGGCACCAGCTTTAAGGGAAGTTGGAAAGATTTCTTGTGGAAGGTGGGATTTGGGCTGATATGTGAAGTAAGCAAAGGAGACCAAGAGAGAGCAATGAGGAGGGAAAGAATTCAAGGCACAAAGGACATCAGCAACAAAACCAAAGTAAAGAGATGAAGTGTCCTGTGAGAAAAAAAAGCAAGAAGGCCAGTGTCACCATTTCACAGAATTCAGGGGTTGGGAAATGGAGGGAAGAATAAAATACAATAAACCTGGAAAAGGAAGAAGGGGCCAGGTAATAAGGGTCTTTGAACACCAGCAAGAGGACTTTATATTTAATCCTAGAGGTAATAGGGAGCTGCTGAAGCTTACTGAAGAGAGGGGAAGACATAGATCTAAGCTTTGAGAAAAGCCATTTGACTGCTGAGTGGATGATGGACTAGAGTGGGGAAAGACTTGAGGTAGAGAGATCAAGCAATTTAGGTGCAAAGTGATAAGGGTCTCAGCCCAAGGTGGTAGCAGTGTAAGAGAAGAGTCACATACTAGAGCTATGCAAGGAAGGTGGGGTCAAAGAGTATAGTCAAGGAAGGCACTTGTTGTAAAACTAATTCTTTAGGATTAGATTATTTAGTTTCCAATTAATTTTTTACCTATCTTTCCATGGCCCTATATTACATATAATTTTTATTGCATCATAATCTAAAAAGGATACATTTAATATTTTTGCCTTTCTGCACTGGATTGGGAGGTGTTTATGCCCTAGTATATGATAAATTTTTATGTAGGTGCCACATATAGATGAGAGAAAGGTCTATTCCTTTCTATCCCCATTCAGTTTTCTTTGGAGGTTTATCATATCTAACTTTTCTAAAATTCTATTCACCTACTTAACTTCTTTCTTGTTTATTTTGTGGTTAGATTTGTCTAGCTCTGTGAGGGAGAAGTTGAGGTCCCCCACTAGTAAAGTTTTACTTTCTATTTCTTCCTGTAACTCCCTTAACTTCTCTAAGAATCTGGATTCTGTACACTTGGTACATATATGTTTAGCAATGATATTACTTCATTGTCTATGTTGCCTTTTAGCAAGATGTAGTTTCCATCTTTATCTCTTTTCAGTTAGATCTATTTTTGCTTTTGCTTTGTCTGAGATCAGGATTGTTAACCCTGCTTTTTTTTTTACTTCAACTGAAGCACAATATATCCTATGCCAGCTTTTTACCTTTACCCTGTGTATATCCTTCTGTTTCAAATATGTTTCTTGTAAGCAATATATTGTAGGATTATGGTTTTTAATCCATTCTGTTATCCATCTCCATTTTATGAGAGAGTTCATTGCATTCACATTCATAATTATGATTACTGTCTGTGTCTTTCTATCCTATTCTCCATACATACACACACACACACACACACACACACACACACCATTTACGCTTTTCTTTCTCCCTTCTCTCCCACCTCACTTTTGCTTTTGACCACTGCCTCCCTCAATCTGCCCTCATTTCTATCCCCTCTCCCTTTTCTTTCCCTTTCCCCTCCTACTGCCTAAAGGGCAAGTTCGATTCCTATACCTATCTGAGGATGTTATTCCCTCCTTGAGTCAAATCCTGTGAGAACAACGTTCAAACAATGCTTATAGCCCTCCCTTCTCTCCCTATACTGTAATATGTCTTTGTTCCTCTTCATGTGATGTTCTCCTTCTCTGTCTTCATCGGTTCTGCTGCTCCAGACCTCATTCAGAGTCACTTTTTAAGGTATTTGAAGGTGTTTGGAGTAGAGCTCAGGCAACACCCTGCTTTCTAGGCTCTGCCCCTCTGTAAGGCTGATTAACTAAAGTAATAGTGGTATCCTCTAGAATAGGAAAATTAGGAAGCCATTTCCCATCAATTGGCAATGGCTGAACAAATTGTGGTTATACATATAATAGAATATTATTGCACTGAAAGAAATTATGAAAATGACAGACTCAGAGAAATCTGAGGGGATTTATATAAACTGTTACTGTTGTTCAGTTGTTTTCAGTCATGCCCAATTCTTCATGACCCCATTTGGGGTTTTCCTGGCAGAGATACTGAAGTGGTTTTGCCATTTCCTTCTCCAGCTCATTTCACAGATGAGGAAACTGGGACAAACAGGGTTAAGTGGCTTGCCCAGGGTCACACAGCTAGTAGGTGTCTGGGAGCAGATTTAAACTGATGAAGATGAGTCTTCTTTATTCCAGGCCCAGTACATTATCTACTATACCACTTAGATGCCCTGTATAAACTGACATACATTAAAGTTTTCTCCTAATCGGGAGGACTGCTTATATAGTAACAGCTGCATTGACAGGACTTGGCAACAGATTGTATATTGTCAGTGAGAGAGATCAAAGATGTCGAAGTGTCGAAGATGACTCTGGGTTGCGAGACTGAAAAAATGATAGTACGCTAGAAAAACAACAGGGAAGTTCAGAAGAGAGAAGAATTTAAGTGGAGGGAAGATAATGAGTTCAGTTTTGGACATGTTGAATTTAAGATGATGACAAGACATGCAATTCAAGATATTCAATAGGCAATTAGAAGTATGAGAACAGAAGTTAACAGAAAGGTTAGGGCTGGATAAGTAGATCTGAGAATCATCAGGACAGAGGTGATAATTAAATCCTTGGGAGTGGATGACATCATCAAGCTAAACAGTATAAAAGGAGAAGAGGGCCCAAGACAGAGACCTCACCCATGGCTAGCGGTCATGATCCAATGAAGATCCAACAAAGGAGACTAAGAAGGGGCAGTCAGATATGTAGAAGGAGAACCAAGAACAAACAAAAACTGGCAAGACAGTGTCAACTCAAAAATGGTTTCTGTAGAAGCTGCAGAGAGGTCAAGGAAAATGAGAATCAAGAAAAGGTCATTAGGTTTGGCGATTAAAAGATCATTGGCAAAGAATTTGTCCTTTCCAGCTTATCTGCAAGAGTAGGAACTAGAATAAGAATCCTTAGAGTTATAAGGAAAAAATGAATACACAAGTGTATTTATATATGTGTGTGTGCATATGTATATATGTGTGTATATAAACACACACTTATAAACATGTTCACACACATATACATACATGTATATATACATATATACAATTTAGAAAGAACAGTTTCAGTTGAACGATGAGATCGGAAGTCATTATGTTGAGAGAAGAGAATAAGAGAAAAGAAAGTGGAAGCACCTAGTGAAGATAACCTTCTCCAAGAGTTTAGCCAACAAAGAGAGGAAAGATGGGACAATAGCTAGTAGGTAGGATAGACTGAGGGAGGAGGAGATATAAGCATGATTGTAAGCAGTTCAAGTTCAGCTAGTAGACAACAAATTAAATATAAATGAAAGAGTGAGGATGATAGAAGGGGAATTTACTAGAGAAGACAGGATGGAATGGGATTATTTGTGAGGACAGCAATGAGAAGGGTCACCTGTTTGTGTGAGGCAAGTGTAAAGGAGGAAATAGTGGCAGAAAATACCTGAGTTATGTGAGATGAGGAGGGGAGAAGACAAAGTTCTTTATTTTTCCATTGAAATATGAGACAAGGTTCTCAATTAAGAGGGCTCAAAGAGAGAGAGTCTTAGGATGTTTAAGGAATGGGGAAAAGGTTTAGAAAAACCTCTATGAGGAGTGGAATAGTGAGTTGATAAGTGAGGTAGAGAAACATTGCCTAGTGGCAGTGAGGGCCTAGTTGACATTATGTAATATACATGATGTCCATCAGTTACCCCTAGCCTTCACTACATGACAAGCCCATCTTTTTTTGTAGTTATTCATCTCTTTGAATAAGCTCCTTGAAGTCAGAGACTGTTTCTCCTTTGTCTTTGTTTCTCCAGCACTTAGCATACTGCCTTGCATATAGTAACCATGTAACTAATGCTTGTTCAGTGAATGAAGTCCATTACAGCAATCTTCCTGATCAGTTCATTAGGTCTACCATGCCTCTCTCCCTTATCCTTTGGGTGCTCCCCAATTTCTATTCCTCACTGACTGTGGTATTCTATGTGATATTCTATCATATCACATATATATATATATATATATATATATATCACTGCATGTTATAAAAGCATGACTGAGAGGCAGCATAACATAACAGTTAGAAAGATAGCCTCAGAGTCAAGAAGACCCGAGTTCAAGTCCAGCTTCAACACATACTGGCTTGTGAGATCCTAGGAAAACCATTTAACATCTCAATGCCCCAGGCCAGAGTGAGGGAAACCTGTGGCCTTCTAAATCCTTAAATATGGCCTTTGCCCTGAATCCAGACTGAATCCAAAAATGCAAAAGAAGATGTGTTCTGTAAAATTTGAATTCAGTCAAAAGGCTGGTCTTAAGAAAGCCACACATAGTCTTAAGGCTTCAGGTTTTCCACCCCTGACCCAGGCAATTCTCAAAAACTATCATTTTTCAGAACAAGTGTAGATCAGCAAGATAGAAGAAGGTTCATCACTGGAAGTCCCTATATCACCACAGTTTGAGTACAAAAACAAAATAATAATCATGGCTATATATGCTTATACATTCATATGCACATATTCCTGTGTATGCCTATATCCCTTACAAGTTCTAAAGATTCTTACTCTAGTTCATACTCTTACAGACATGTTGGATACCCAAGGGCCTAAAAGTATCTTTCTTTAATATTACCAGCTTGCACGCCCATTCTGGTATGTTCTCCCTAATATTAATGAGCAGTGACTAGTGCCCAGTTTCATATAATCAATTGAAAAAGGGATATTTAGAGCAATGATAAAGCAAGAACAAAATTAGTTACAGAGCATTTCTCCCCAACATCTTGGGATACCTCCCAAAAAAAACTACGCCAGTCCCTGGGGACAAATAAACCAAAATCTAAAGAAGTTTCTGTTTTACATTCTTCCCCACCCCCACCACTCCCACTAAGTTCATTTTGGAAATCATCATAGCCAATGGATGAATCACTGTAGATCTATTTTGGTTGCCTTTGATCTATACTGGGTAAACCAGGTCAAGACTTTGCTTCTCACCATCTGGCTTCCATCAAATCGCATGAACTCCAGCTCTTCAGCTGTTGGTAGTCTCTGTTCTGTCTTTTTGAAACTCACAAGGTCTTAGTCATCTCCAATATTCCTTCACCTAAAATAGAAAAGAAAAAACACAAGGAAAAAGGAGACCTGTAACTATAGACCATATGTTGTCCCTAAATTTGAAGGACTCAAGGTCTTTCCCCAGCTAGAGAATTACATCCTCTCTCTCTCCTGAAATGCAGTCAGGCAGAAAAGAGGTTAATTTTGGTGGTGGTTACCTTTTGCACAGTGCATCTCAGTGACCAATCAACAGTTGGTCTCTTCATCATGTGCTTTGAAAACCACAACCAGTTACAGAATGTCTGCACATGCTCTAAATCAAGAAGCCCACCTTTAAATTACAAATCATCATGCCTTTCCAGAAACAGGCTCCTCAGTCTCTTCCACATGGTAGTAGGCAGAGCATGCTGTGGGGATGGAACTTCCAGTAGGTATGCCTCTATTACATATGTTGGCATATGTATATACATATGTATATATTACATGTACATACACATACGCATATATGCACTATATATAGTGTGTGAATATATGTATATATGTATATGTAAGACATAAATATAGAGAGAAAGATAAATAGTTATACTCATTTATGCATATACACAGTCACAAACATACTACTTCATACATTAGTTATTTCATGGCTATATAGCTCCTCTCCTTACAAAATTATGACGGTCTTGTGAACAGGACTATTCCTCTTGCCTTTCATAGTCCTCAGGAGAAGGATAAACACATAACACATATTTAACGACTTGTTGATTGATTTGATTTATGAGCTTCTAATAGAATTCTCACTCATATTTATCAATAATCCACAAACATTTATTAGTTTCCTACTATGCAGCAGGTATTGTGCTAGGCAACTGAGTAAAAATATAGTGAATGAAACAATCCCGACTTACTAGGAGTTTAGCATTCTGATGAAAGAGGAGGCACCTAGATGGTGTGGCTGAAAGAGTGCTGGTCTTGCGGTCAGAAGGACCTGAGTTCAAAATATTGCAGACATTTACTAGCAGTGTGACCCTAGTTAAATCACTTAATACCTACCTCAGTTCCCTCATTTGTGTAATGGAGACAGCACCTGTCTCCCAGCAATGCTGTATGTACCAAATGAAATAATATATATGGATAAAAGGTTTTATCAGCCTTAAAGTTCTATGTAGAAACAACCTATTACAGAATAAAGTTAACAAATCCAAATGTATACAAAATGGCAAAAATAAAAAGCAGTTAGATAGATTACAGAAGATGAGAGAGAAATTCCATGAGGCAGAGAGAGGAGGCAGTGAATTCCAAGCATGTGGGATGAACAGTACAAAGGCAGGAAGATTAGAGATTGAGTTGTGTAGGGGTATATGCGTGTGTGTGTTTGCATGTGTGTGGGTGCTTGAGAAAGAGAGAAAAAGCCAGTTATACTGGATTCAAGTGTGCGGGAGAGAGGAGTAATGAAAACCCTACAAACCTTCCTTCTCAAGGAGGAATCAGAAGGAACCCTGCTATACCACTCCTGGTAGACCACGACCACATCCATTATTTCATTTCTCTGTTACTTTGAGGAGGGAACCAGCATCAGTGATGTAAGGGTTCTCAGGCTAGAACTACCCCATCACTTTGTATCCATTTAGTTCGTGTGTGATACATACTCTCACTCATACAAACCACTCACACGCACATACATCCAAACACACACACATATTTTCACTCTCCTTTCACCAACTTCCCATCATCACAATGTCATTTCCATTAATGCCACCATCATTCAACACTGATATTTTAGTCTCCAAGTGAATAAAAATAACTGCTTATATAACTCTCCACCAACATGACAGCGCTTTCAAAACTCTAAAAGCCTGTATTAATCAATTGAAATTAGAAGTCAGGAAGCTTGAGGTTTATCCATTTGTCTAGCGAAAGCCTCAAAAAAACTCTACTAAAAGAAAAAAAGGACCTCATAGAAAGGCAAAATGATGTTATGGGGAAAAAATTGCAAGTGTGGCTAACAGTGGTGGCAAATACCTAGTTTATCTCAGTTAACATTTTAAATCTGTACCCCTTTTAAAAATGAATAACAAAAGATTGACTGAAAAGTACAGTTTTAATTATCTTGAAACATTGAAATTATCTTGACATTATAAACCTCATATTTCCACTGAATTTTCATTATTTCTCAGGCATTCTGATGCTATTATGTTCATCTTTTTTTTTCATTTAGATCAAATGATTTTTTGCTCTAGGGCCATCTAATTTAGAAGTTCTCTCGGGGAACATTTCCTTCTGAAACCTGTAATGAAAACATTTCTGCTAACTCTTCCACTGTGACATCTTCCATTGTCCATTCTATCTGGAGACATTACTTCTCACATTAATTGTACCATAGATCGTTAGAGACATTCACCTGTAACTTAACATCAATTTCAAATTGTCCTAAGGATCAATATGAGTCATTTTGAAATAATTATGCCTGACTTTGCTTCTTTGCTACCAGCATTAAGGAGGAAAAGCTTCCTAATGTCAATAAGTAGTTGGAACAAATAGGTTTCAGTGGTATTAGAATTGCTATGTAAATCAAAACAGACCCATAAATGCAAGGGATGTCTAAAGTAAATTAGAAAATGGACACATAAAATTTTTAAAACAAAAATGCTTGTCATGGCATGGAATGCAACTGCTTTGTGCCAGAAATTCTCCTTGTTATTGGTAAATATGTGGCAGATAAGTACATATTCTGGTACTAATAGATTTGTTAGCCTCACCTTCAGGACCAAATTTACAACCAACTGAATCTGGTTTCTATTTTTCGAAGACTGCCCTCTCAACATCTTTTCAGCATCAATCACTGCTTTCCCAAAAGGAGACATCTATGCATTAATTCCTCTTCTTACCTATTTGAATTACACATAGTAGAAAATGGCTTGACATGATATTCTTTTCCTGCTTTCTGTTCTGTCCTTTGTGGTTTTATGAAGGAATGTACAATAATACTTCCCTTATAGTCACTTTCAAAATTAGGTATCCAGAATAAAGTTGAGACTAGGAAGAAAGCAGAAATATCTCTCTGTAGTCAAAATGTATATCACAGAATTCTTGTACTTACGGATGTAAAACCTCATCAAATTAAAGCTCATTCATTTTACTCATAGCAAAGCCTGAAACCCTCATTTTGTCAATCAAGAAGCCTTTATTTGCAGTTCCTCAGGTTCAGAGTTACATGCTGAGGATACAAAGATAAAGTCAACTCAAATCTTTTTTTTTAAGTGCTTAATATTTACCAGGCAGGGGCAAGCAGAGTCTCTACCCTCAAGGAGCTTACATCCTAAAGGAAAAGAAAATATGTAAATGTGGCTAGAACTTACTCTCCCATTCCCAACCTATACGTAATATAGATGGGAATGTGTGCAATATAAAACAGCAGTCCTGCATGTGAAATGAATACATAGATATTTGATCTAGGATCTGGAATGTTTCACTTCAGGTTAATGGGATTTCTACCTTTATGGAAAATAGGTGTCAGGCCTTGGCTTCTTCTCCAGTTGACTTTCTCTTAACTCTCTGTTAGTCATTTTTGTTTTCTTATATTCTACATTCTGTCATTTCCCAAAGTCAGTCTTCTTAGGAAAAAAAGAGAAACAAAATAAAGTTTGAAGAGCTCTTTTTTTCCCAGTATTCATCAACTTATTAGTCAGAAGTAGTGTTCTCTTTGATCTTTCCCCCAATACAACTTCAAAATTAAACAAACAAAAAAACACAACACTTTTGGTTGTACTCTTTATTTGTCTGTCTTAGCTTATTCTGAGCTTTTACACAACTAACTCTATTTCTACAGCATCGTGTCATATTCTTATATCCATCTTCAGATACTTGGCCTTACTTTAACCCAAGGCAAAGAATAAAAAGAATTTAACAATTGTCTCCTGAAACACCAAAATGATTACATGCAAAATCCTCATAGCCAAATCCAGACTTTCCAGGTTGAAGAAAAAAATAATGCAAGTGGCTAAAAAGAAACACATTAAGTACCAAGGAACCACAACTATATATACTACATCATAAGACAAATCTGTAACTACGTGTAAAGAAAAGAAAAGCTTGGAAAACTGTATAGCACAAGGTCAAAGAAAAAGTCTAATTTGTCCTGAAAACTGAGTATAAATGAAATAAAGGACTTCCAAACATTCCTGTTGAGAAAACCAGAGCTAAGTAAAATCTTTGAATTTGAGTGTTGAAACAAGAGAGACAGGTCGAAGGCAGGATTTCTCAAGTTTCACTGAATTATTGACTTCTTCATGTTTAGTGGACAATGTCATCGTCTCAAAGCACCCAATCCTTTCAAACTGAGATGCAGATGTCCTTGAAGTTAAGAGAAGTTTTCAGGGAAGCTCTGTAGAATACTGCATAGGATGTCCCCTAAAGAAGTATTCTCATATGTGCTTCATGAAGTGCAATCCCCACTACATTTATATGTATGTATGTTTCTCTTGTAAGAATCTAAGTGCCTTAAAGGAAAAAGCTTTCATTTTTGTCTTTTTTATCTCCAATACTTATCACAGTTCTTGCTACATAGTAGGTGCCTGATACTTACTGTTCATTAATAGATTGACTTAAGTCACAGCTCTGTATCCATAGAGGAAGTACTCATACTAACAAAATCCGAGATCTTTGAAGTAAATAATTTGTGAATTCTTTCCTGGCACTAACTTTCAGGTGCAAAATGCAATATTTGATAGATATTTTTATTTTATATGTACATGTCTAATTTAGAACACTCACCTTGTTAAGCATTCAGTCAAAGCTTCCTTCATGTTGTTCCTTATTCATGACATTATATATCTTGGATCTGTGGCTTTGCATAGACATGCCTAGAATGCACTCTTTTTTCATTTCTGCCTTGTAGAATCCCTAGCCCCCTTCAGAGCTCTGCTCAAGTACTGTCTCCTAAATCAGAACTTTCCTGATACATCCCTGGCCCATAGCTGGAAGAGCTTCCTCAATTCCAATCCTGCCCTGAAACTAACTTATAGTTCCTTTATATATATTTTAGATATCTATGTTTAATATTACATATACATATATTATATACACACATATGTAATATATATCGTGTGTATACATGTCTAGTTCTCCATATAAATATACCTATTTATATGTATTATATATTTTATATATGTTTGTGTATGGGAACTAAGTGGCATAGTGGACATAGCACCAGATCAAGAGTCAAGAAGATTTGAGATCAAACCCAGCCTTAGACACTTAGCTGTATGACTCTGGGTAAGTCACTTAACCACTGTTTGCCTCAGTTTCTTCATCTTTAAAATAGCAATACTAGCAGCACCTACCTCCCAGAGTCATTATGGGGATCAACTGAGACAATAACTATAAAGGGCTTAACACAATGCCTGGCACATAGTACACACTATATAAATGTTAACTATTACTATTTTATTAATATATGTGCTACGGAATGTATTCATAGTATAGCATATAATATATTGCTATATTTTATTATATACATATATTATATGCCATAGTACATGTTATATAGCTATAGCATGTAGTATTTATGCAAGGTATACTGCATATGTAATTTTTATTATGGATATATACATATATAGTGTATAGAGATTTGATGTTGTATACCCCCAGTAGGACATAAATTCCTTGAAAACAGGGACTATTCAGTTTTTTTGCTCAGCATCTAGCACAGAGTTGAGAACATTAAGTAGATACTTAATAAATATCAATTGATTGATTGATTGATCAAATTGTAAAAAGCATTGACAATTGCAAGTCAGTCCCTAAATGTACAGGTAAAACAAGCCTTTGTCAAAATTCTAACTCTGAACAAACTAAAAAGTTTTATCTGAGTGATTTACATTTTGACAAATAGCCTGGTGTTCTCCTGAATGCATTCAGTCTTTCAAACTAGGAAATTCTCATCAATATTGCAAGCTGCTCATAAGTTCTCCTACAATTTATTCTCTCCTAATACAGACTTTAATGCAAAGTAGGTAAGGAAGAGATATTCCCCTGTAATTCAAATAACATGAATAATTTTAAATAAATCTTAAACCATCATCTTTTAAGGCTATGAAAATATTTCATCCTCTCTATTGCTATCCTCCATTTGTTGAATTCAATGCTAATTTTACATTTCAAACAGAATCTTCCAAAGTCAGAAAAACCTGAAATGAATATTTTTGGCAACCTATCCATTATATAAAAGAAGTGGAGGCAAAAATATTTGACTATCTATTCATGTATATTTCAAAAGAAAAATTTCAAACCTAGTGGATAACTTTATTTACATACTCTCATAAAGCTTATGTAATACATTAAATACTCTCTAATGATTTGTACTTTAATAAAATAAAACTAAAAAATCATGGTCTTGTTACAGCTACAGATAGAGCTATCTCTCTATAATTATTTCCTACAATAAACATCTAAAAAAAACCACTAAGAGAAATAGAAAATGAACTTTTCGTGTAAGATCATGTAGGGACACTATTGAAGTTCTTTTTTAAATGATTTGACACTGAGGGTATAAATTGATGGTAGGAAAAATAAAATAAAAGGGGCACCAATTATCTTCAAAAAGACCTTCCTTATGAGGAATAACAAAAAATGTTCCCAGATTATATATGGTATGCTTTCCAAGGACATAGTCTGATGATTCCATGTGTAACTTTTGCAATTAGTAAAATTTTAATTTTCTTTTTGTCTTGTTTTAAAAAAGTATGAGTTATTTTTACATGCATTTATTACCTATGCCTTTCACATCCCCTTCCCTACAAAGGAGCAATTTTTAAAAATTAAATAATATGGAACCACAAAATAAATATGTATAGTTTGGTATAGCAAATTTCCACTTTAGCCACATCCAAAAATGTGTCATTCTGCATTTTAAGTCCATCACATTCTGGCAAGAGGTGGATATTATTTTTCATCTTCAGTCCTCCAAAATTATGATTTGCCATTGCATTTATCAGAGTTCTTAGGTCTTCCAAAGCTGCTTTTCTTTATAGTGCTGTCATTTTACAAATTGATCTAGTTAAAACAATTTCATTTTTCATAGAGGTCTTCCCAGTTTCCTATGAAATTGTTCATTTTGTTATTTATTATTAAAAAATAATATTCCATTATGTACATATACCTTTATTTCATCTTTCTCCAACT
Organism: Bettongia penicillata ogilbyi; assembly: GCA_023548195.1. NCBI lineage: Eukaryota > Metazoa > Chordata > Mammalia > Diprotodontia > Potoroidae > Bettongia > Bettongia penicillata. Next base: position 6,275,914 of record JAJHZJ010000252.1, on the reverse strand, counting down.
AATGGACATCCTCCTGGCTTCCAATTTGGGCTTAAAGTATGAAAAGAACTGCTGTCCATATTTATCTATGTATGAGAACTTTCATCTGTCTTTGATCTCTTTGGAATATGGGTCTAGAAATACAGTAAGGAGACTTTTGAGGCAAAGTGCCAAATTGCAGAATCCAGTTATCCCTTCTACATCATGGGGGCTATTGGAAGTTTTCATGATCTGAAAAATCCATGTAAAATTTTTTAGCCCACCCTTTACACCAGAGAAGAAATCTGAATTATTATGGTATTAAAAGATAAAATGTGTTGACATTATGCAAGACCATACATTTATTTTATGCATTTCTGAGTTTCTAAACTTCTTTTTTGTGCTGTCTTCTGACCTTCGTGTGTCATCTGTGGCTTCCACAAAACTCCCCCAAAATTCCCATTTAATTTCTTATGTCAACCTATGATATATCAAAACTGCAACAGGGAAAGTCGCGATGTGGAAGAGATAATTATAGATGTATCACTCCACAGCTCCCTCCATAGTGTCCTAGTGTACCTATTACCCTGGAGCCCCTTCAATATTTGTTATTTTTTTAGTCTTATTTGTAAATCCAGTGCTTATGAAATAGAACCTTAAAGTTGTTTTAATATGCATTTCTCAAACTATTAGTGAATTAAAGCATTTTTTAACATGGTTGTTTATAGTTTGGATTTCTTCCTTTGAAAATTACCCATTTATACCCTTTGACCATTTATCTACAGTCATACCTCATTTTATTGCACTTGGCAGATATTTGATTTTTTTACAAATTGAAGATTTCTGGCAACCTTGCCTGGAGCAAGTCCATTGGCCCCATTTTTCTAAGAGCATATGCTCATATCATGTTGCTATGTCATGTTTTGGTAATTTTCACAATATTTAAAGCTATTTCATATGCTGGTCTGTTAGGCTAATCTGTGATGCTTGATGTTATGATTGGAATTATTCTGGGGCACCACAATCCCTGCCCATATAAGATGGCAAACCTAATTGTTAAATGTTATGTTTTCTGGCTGCTCCACTCACTAGCTATTCCCCATCTCTCTCCCTCTGCTCAGGCCTCCCTATTCTCTGAGATACAATAATATTGGAATTAAGTATAATCCTACAATGTCCTTTAATCAGTCAAGTGAAAAGAAGAGTCATGTGATGAGGCAAACTTCATTGTTGACTTACTTTAAGAAATTGTCATAGCCACCTCAACCTTCAGTAACCACTACCCGGATCAGTCAGGAGTCATCAACATGGAGGCAAGACTTCATTAACAAAAGGAATACTACTCACTGAAGGCTCAGATGATAATTAGCATTTTTAGCAATAAAGCATTTTTAATTAAGGTATGTACATTTTTAAGACATAATATTATTGCACATTTAGTAGAATACAGTATAGTATAAATATAACTTTTATATGCACTGGGAAACCAAAAAATTTACATGATTTGCTTTATTGCCATCGTTGTTTTATTATAATGGTCTGGAACCAAACTAGCAATATCTCTGAGGTATCCCTGTATTGGGAAATGACTCACTCTTACAAATTTAATCAGTTCTTTATAAAGCTTGGATATGAGGTTTTTATCAGAAAAAACTTGTTGCAAATATTTCTTACCAATTACCTGTATGCCTCCTAACAGTAACTATATCAATTATTTGCCTTCAATTTTAACTACCCTAGTTTTGTTGGTGCAAAGTTTCATTCATATAATCAAAACTGTTCATTTGACCTTCTATAAGACTCTTTCTCCCTTGCTTAGCCATAAGCTCTCACCTTACTTATGAATCTGAAAAGTAATTTCCTCCTTGTCCCTCTAATTTGCTTATAAAGTCACCTTCCCTATCCAAGTCATATATCCCTTTAGAGTTTATCTTGGTATATGGTGAATGTAGAGGCTAATCTAAACCTAATTTCTACCAGAGTTCCAGTTTTCCCAGTAGTTTTGTTTTGTTTTGTTGCCAAATATTGAGCCTTTACTCCCATTAACATGGCTTTTTGAATTTATCAAACACTATACTTACTAGTATGTTTTCTTCTTTATGCTATGTGCCTACGCTGTTCCAGTGATTAATCACTTTGATGATTATTGCTTTGTAGTATAGTTTGAGGCTTTATCTAATACTGATAACCTCCTTTCTTTTCATTATCGTCTTAAGATTCTTGATCGTTTGTTCCTCCATATGAATTTTGCTATTATTTTCTCTGTCTCTATAAAATAGTCCTTTAACTCTTGAGGCAAAATGCTCTCCATACCCACAGAAAGGACTATGGAATCAGAATACACAATGAAGCAGAATATTTTCTCTTGTGTTATCTTTTATTTCGGTTTGTTTCGTCTCATGGTTTCTCCCATTCGTTTTCATTCTTCTACACAACATGACTAATGTGAAAATGTGGTTAATAAGAATGTATGCGTAGAACCCATATAAGATTGTGTGCTGTCTTGAGGGGGAGAGGAAGGGGAGGGAGAGAAAATCTAAGACGTATGGAAATGATTTTAGAAAATTGAAAACAAATAAATTAATTTTAAAAATAAAATAAAATAGTCCCTTGATATAATTTTGTTTCCCCTTCAATGTCTTTTTCATGTTTTATTATGCTAGAATTTCTAGGACTATGTTAAACAATGGTAGTTGTAATGGGCATCTTTGCTTTACATGTGATCTATTTGAGAGGTTTCTTATTTTTTTCCATTACATATAATATTTGCTCTTGGTGAAAGTTTCATTTATTCAAGTGCTTTCTAGTGTTTTTAATAGGAACTTATATTGGATTTTTTCAAAAGTTTTTCAGTATCTACTGTTGTAAGAATTTCTTTTTATTATTTATGTTATTAATATGGTTTCATTATATCTGATGTCTTCCTCATATTGAACTAACTATTCATTCATTGTATAAACCAACCTGGGTATAATATATGATTTTTCCAGTATATTGTTGTAACCTATATACTAATATTTTATTTAAATTTTTGTGGTAACTGTAATTTGTGTGACAATTGTCTATTAGGGACATCTGTCTACAATTTTCTTTCTTTGTTTTGTCTTTACCTAGATTAGGTATTGTGATCATGTTTGTATTATAGGATGAGATTGGAATATTAAAATTATTTTTTTTTATATTTGGTCAAATGCACTTGTAAGTTATCTGGTTCTAGGTGGGGGTGGGATTTCCCCATTGGAAGTTTATTTATATTTTGTTCAATTTCTTTTTCTAATATTGGGATTATTTAAATACTCTATTTCTTCTTTTGTTCATGTATATACTTTAATTTTTTAAGCATTCATCCATTTCCTCTAAGCTATCAGCTTGATTAACATATCATTAGGCAAAACAGTTTCTGAAATTTTCTTTTATTTCTTCTTCAATTCTCAATTCTCCTTTCTCATACATTTTGTTTCTTCACTCTTTTTTATAATCAGGTTACCTAACTTTACCTTAATTTTTTTAAGTTCCTAGTTCTATTGATCAAATCAATGGTTTTACTTTGTTTTCAACTCCATTAAATACTTCTTTGATTTTCAGGTTTTTAGTTTGTTATTTTGTGGAGGTTGAGAGGATTAGCTGTTGTTTTCAATATTTTATGCCTAGCTCATTGATTTTTTTTTCTCTTTTCTCTTGGGCAAAGTATTTAGAGGCATAAATCTTTCTCCAAGAACCTCATTTAGATTTCTCCTATTAATTTTTGATATATCTTTTTATCATTGTGATTTTATTTGATGAAATTTTCTATTATTTATATAATTTGTTTTTGATCCACTAATTCTTCAGAATTAAACCATTTCTACTCTATTTTTTTTACTTCTTCAAGTGCCCTTTGTTGAATATAAATCATTACAAACAAATTATAAATGATTATAAACAAACTTCAAATTTTCTAATAAATTAAGATATACTAAAGATTCTCCAACAAATTAAAAGCAATAACTAGAATCGATATGGCAATAGTTTCCAAGAATATCATATTCAAATGTATACCAAAACATTTTTTTCCTATCCCTAAAGACTCTTTATGTGGTATACAATAAAATACATTAACAATTAAAATAAGACACCAGCTTTAACAATTCTCCACACTCATTGTGGTCAATATTTTGTATTACAGGTGCAGATGGGTAGAAACTTGGTCCAAAGGACAAAGACTTTGTTCTTCAGCTTGTAATTTTAATCATGACTTAAAATGAGACCTTTAGCAACCAATAATAAAATAAGGAAATAGCAAAAAACACAACAGCATCCCCTTCATGACAGAACATATTGACTTCAAATAATTGTTTTGATGAATGATGGATCCAGATTCATAAATAAGTAACTGTTGCCTAGCATCATCCAAGTAATTCTTTTCTAGTGTGTTTGTCTTTATGTCATTAAGTTAATCAAAAAGAATTTATAGACCACCTCCCCTGCATCAAACACTGTGCTTGGCTCTGTGGAGAAATAAAGTCGAAAGGCCATGACATTATAAAGTTTATGATCTAGTTAGGAAGGTAAGACTTATAAACAGGAAACTCTTAAAGAATAAGGAAGTACTAAAATGAAATACAGACTATAAATGCAAAAGGAGGAAAGAACAGTTTGTACTGACCAGCACAAGCTTTCTAAGAAAGCTTCATGAAGGTGGTTGGGCTTGGCCATATTCCTAAAGGCTAGGTAGGATTTGGGGAGAAGGAGGAGAAGAGAGAGGGTAGATAAAGACATGCACCTATGTGTGCA